>CM076572.1:1152841040-1153068387 GCA_034641835.2 Pinus albicaulis
TTGGATTATTTGGTCAGCCATTTAGACCTTCAGTGATATACTGTGATAATCAGAGTTGCATTAAACTCACGGAGAATCCAGTATTTCATGACAGGTCAAAGCATATTGGCATTAGATATCACTTCATTAAAGACTATGTGTAGAAGGGAGCTTTGAAGCTTGAGTATATTCCCACTGATGAGTAGATGGAAGATATTCTTACCAAAGCCTTACATGGGGCAAGCATGTCTACTTTAGAGACAAGATGGGTTTGGTGAGGAACACCTTCCTCTGTAAGAGGGAGTGTTGAAATTTTTTTACCGGAGGACAGGTGGTTCCCTAAGGCTTTGATCTTTGGCCTAAGGAAAAGTGTCCAAAAGAATTTATTTTTTCTCCTAAAGTGACTTTATAAAGTTATAAAGTCAAATCTAATTTAAAATTGACTTTAAGTGATAAAGTTACTAAAGTTTAATTTTAAAGTGGCTTTAATAAAGTCAATGTAAAATTAGAAAGGAAAAGTGACTTTGGAAATAAATGACTAAGTGGGTCTTTATTAAAGTGGGGGGTGAATTAAAAAATAGGAAGTGAGATTTAAATGTGCATTTAATCTTAGCCCTAGATCTAAAGCTTTTTCAGCCATTGCATTTAGGGATTCCCCAAAAGTCACTTAGGGTTAGGTTAAAGGAGGAAAAGAAGGAAAAGTTCATTCAATCTTTTCATGAGCAGATTGGGAGAAGGAGAGAAGGAGAGCTGGAGATTTTTCTGAGCAATGAGAAGAAGGAGAGCATTAGCACTAACATTCAAAAAATCTGTACAGAAAGGGCAGAGCACGAAGTTCGAGGCAAGAGGGCACAAATTTCGAGGGAGGAAAGACATCATTCATTGCTACACATTTTTTAAGGACCGTACAATAGTTTGGAGGCACATAAATCGAGGTCCGTATAGCAGGAGAGATAGGGCTGTTTTTCTGAAATCCGTACATCAGAAAATCAGTGCTGAAATCGAGGCCATACAAAAAATTTAAGGCAGCCGTACAACACGGTTTTCAAGGCAGCCGTACAACAACTTTCAACAGGCTGTACAACACGTTTTTCGAGGAGGCCATACAGTCATACAACACAAATTTCAATGTTGTCCGTACAACATTTGATGATAGATTTTTTTCTCTACTTTTTGTTTTTATGGGCACAGAAACTTAGGTGGAGTTTGGCACGGTTTTCGAGATAAGTACTGTTATGAAGTTGCTGTAATTTTTTTTGTTGTGTAAATTTCTGTCTCACTATAAAAGAAATATTCAGAAAATAAAGAGAAGCTTTCGAACTGGTTTTCCCCAAGATTTTTAGGGGGTTTTTCCAAGGTCACCTTGATGAAAAATCACTATGTTAAAATGTCGTAAATAACTATTTGTGTCTGCTGATTTTTATTTCTACATTTTCCAGCATTGTGAAAAATTTCAAGAATTTGTGTTTTCAGAAAATATTTATTTTTCAGCTTGTTGAATGTAAGGCTATGAGAATGGGCATTTAACTATATGGAGAAATAAGGTGAAACTGAAAACCGAGGTTGGAAACAGAAATTTCTACAAAAACAAAATACTAATAGATACCGACCAAATTTAACTACTAATCTTAATATAACAATTTCAAATACTATATTAATAAATACACATTATTTCACTTAATTACTAATCTTAATATAACAATTTAAAATACTATATTAATAAATACACATTATTTATCTTAAATTTTATTTTTATGTCAAAATGAAATTCTAAACACAAAATTTGTTTTGGCTTGTAGAAAGTTGAAGAAATTGCAAAAAGTGTAACCCAATTAATCTATCCACGCAGGTTTTTTTAATATAACATAGATATGGCTCTTGGGTGAGCACATGAGTTTCAACCTTTGGTTCATGGTACATGGTGTAGGATTCCATGATGTGAGTTAGGACATAAACACATTTTTTATAGCATGCTCAAAGACCCATAAACTTGTGTTTATCTTAGAGTCTATAATCATGATGCAATATGGGTTTATTTTGAAGTTTTATCTTGAGGTTAACTTTTTTTATTTATTAAGTCCAATTTGAAATGGTTAATATTTAAGATATATATATATATATATATATATATATATATATATATATATATATATATATATATATATAAATATATATATATATATATATAATTTTTTATGTCACTAGTCATTAATGATTTTAAAAATTAAATAGACTCGAGTAAGTGCATACACATTTTAAAATTTTTAGTATTTCATGATTAAAAAACAAAATACTAATAGATACCAACCAAATTTAACCACTATTCTTAATATAACAATTTCAAATACTATCTTAATAAATACACATTATTTCTCTTAACTATAATATAGTATTTTATGCATATTATACCTAAAATAATATTAAACTTTTTTTTATATTATTAAACAAATAATTTTATTTTATTTATATTTAATATTTAAAAAATTAGATAAACAAAAAAAACTATTTAATAAAAAATTAATAATCATCCCATTCAAACATAATTTTAAAACAAGCCGCTCTCAAAATTTATATGTATGAATAATAATAATGTATATTTTATGAAAAATAAATTATTTAATTAATTATCATCTAATTCAAACTTAA
This sequence comes from Pinus albicaulis, assembly GCA_034641835.2. NCBI lineage: Eukaryota > Viridiplantae > Streptophyta > Pinopsida > Pinales > Pinaceae > Pinus > Pinus albicaulis. The sequence goes on from CM076572.1 coordinate 1,152,843,666, forward strand.
CTTTAAAACAAGCTACATTGAAAAATTCTATGTATAGAAACTATATATACATTTTCTGAAAAAAAAGTCACTTTATATGTATTTAGTATTTTATATTAATATTATATTTTTAAGTGTAAAATATTTATTTTAAATATAATATAATTATTCTAATTATATAGATTAAATAAAAAGTTGATTAATGTAATTATATAAATTAAATATAAAGTTTTCTTTTAAATATGATATAAGATTAATGTAATTATATAGTTTAAATAGATGTAAATAGGTGTAAATGTTTATAAATATTAATTTATAATATTAATTTAAATTTTAAATACTAAAACTCTTAAAATAAATCTCCATAAATACAATTCTTTAATCAAATTTTATATTATAAAGGGTTATATTTTTACAAATTTATTTCAAAACAGTTTTAAAATACTTTTTATAAACAAGCTTATGCTTTTTTATTTATATTTAAGCTATATTTAAATTTAAGTTAATCTATCCAAGCAGGTTTTTTTATATAACATAGATATGGCTCTTGGGTGAGCACATGAGTTTCAACCTTTGGTTCATGGTACATGGTGTAAGATTCCATGATGTGAGTTAGGACATAGATAAGTTTTTTCTAGCATACTCAAAGACCCATAAACTTGTGTTTATTTTAGAGTCTATAATCACGATGCAATATGGGTTTATTTTGAAGTTTTATCTTGAGGTTAACTTTTTTTATTTATTAAGTCCAATTTGAAATGGTTAATATTTAAGATATATATATATAGAGATGTAATTTTTTATGTCACTAGTCACTGATGATTTTAAAAATTAAATAGACTCGAGTAACTACATAGGCATTTTAAAATTTTTAGTATTTCATGATTTAAAAACAAAATACTAATAGATACCCACCAAATTTAACTACTAATCTTAATATAACAATGTCAAATACTATATTAATAAATACACATTAAATCTCTTAACTTTTATTTTTATGGCAAAATGAAATTCTAAACACAAAAATTGTTTTGGCTTGCAGAAAGTTGAAGAACAGAAAAAATGAAATTTTTGTTTAAAAAAATTGTTTTGGCTTGCAGAAAGTTGAAGAACATAAAAAATGAAATTTTTTTAGTGTAACCCAATTAATCTATCCACACAGGTTTTTTTATATAACATAGATATGGCTCTTGGGTGAGCACATGAGTTTCAACCTTTGGTTCATGGTACATGGTGTAGGATTCCATGATGTGGGTTAGGACATAGACAATTTGTTTTCTAGCATGCTCAAAGACCCATAAACTTGTGTTTATCTTAGAGTCTATAATCACGATGCAATATGGGTTTGTTTTGAAGTTTTATCTTGAGGTTAGATTTTATTTATTTATTAAGTCCAATTTGAAATGGTTAATATATATATATATATATATATATATATATATATATATATATATATATATGTCACTAGTCATTGATGGTTTTAAAAATTAAATAGACTCAGTAAATACTAATAGATACCGGCCAAATTTAACTATTAATCTTAATATAGCAATTTCAAATACTATATTAATAAATACACATTATTTCTCTTGACTATAATGTAGTTTTTTATGCATATTATACCTAATATTAAACATTATTATTATTATTATTATTATTATTATATTATTAAACAAATAATTTTATTTTATTTATATTTTAATATTTAGAAATTTAGATATAGTAAAGACCATCTAATGAAGAATTAATAATCATCCCATTTAAACATAAATTTAAAACAAGCCATTCTCAAAATTTATACATATGAATAATAATAATGTATATTTTATTAAAAAATAATTATTTAATTAATTGTCATCTAATTCAGATTTAACTTTAAAAAAAGCTACATTGAAAAATTCTATGTATGGAAACTCTATATATTCTCTGAAAAAAGTTAATATATGTATTTAGTATTTCAATATAATAAAAAGCTTTTTTTTTTTTTAAATATAATATAAGATTACTGTAGTTATATAAATTAAATATAAAGTTTTCTTTTAAATATGATTTAATATTAATGTAATTATATAACTTAAATAGGTGTAAATAGGTGTAAATGTTTATAAGTATTAAATTATAATATTTATTTTAATTTTAAATACTAAAACTCTTAAAAAAATCTCTAGAAATACAATCCTTTCATAAAATTTTATATTATAAAAGGTTACATTTTTACAAATTTATTTCAAAACAGTTTTAAAATACTTTTTATAAACAAATTTATGGTTTTTTATTTATATTTGAGCTATATTTAAATTTAAGTTAATCTATCCACACAGGTTTTTTTATATAACATAGATATGGCTCTTGGGTGAGCACATGAGTTTTAACTTTTGGTTCATGGTACATGGTGTAGGATTCCATGTTGTGAGTTAGGACATAGATAGGTTTTTTCTAGCATGCTCAAAAACCTATAAACTTGTCTTTATCTTAGAGTCTATAATCACGATGCAATATGAGTTTATTCTAAAGTTTTATCTTGAGACTAACTTTTTTTATTTATTAAGTCCAATTTGAAATGGTTAATATTTAATATATATATATATATATATATATATATATATATATATATATATATATATATATATATACATGTAATTTTTTATATCACTAGTCATTGATGATTTTAAAAATTAAATAAACTCCAATAACTACATACACATTTTAAAATTTTTAATATTTCTTTATTAAGAAACAAAATATTAATAGATACCCGCCAAATTTAACTACTAATCTTAATATAACAATGTCAAATACTATATTAATAAATACACATTATTTCTCTTAACTATAATATAGTATTTTATGCATATTATACCTAAAATAATATTAAACAAATTTTTTATATTATTAAACAAATAATTTTATTTTATTTATATTTTAACATTTAGAAATTTAGATAAACCAAAACCCATCTAATAAAGAATTAATAATCATCCCATTCAAACATAACTTTAAAACAAGCCACTCTCAAAATTTATATGTATGAATAATAATAATGTATATTTTATGAAAAAGAAATTATTTAATTAATTATCATCTAATTCAAACTTAACTTTAAAACAAGCTACATTGAAAAATTCTATGTACGGAAACTATATATATTTTCTGATATATATATATATATATATTTCAATATAAGAATATTAAAGTTATATTGTTAAGTGTAAAATATTTATTTTAAATATAATATAATTATTCTAATTATATAGATTAAACAAAAAGTTTTCTTTTAAGTATAATATAAGATTAATGTAGTTATATAAATTAAATATAAAGTTTTATTTTAAATATGATATAATATTAATGTAATTATATAGTTTAAATAGGTGTAAATGTTTATACGTATTAATCTATAATATTATTTTATTTTTAAATACTAAAACTCTTAAAATAAATCTCCAGAAATACAATCCTTTCCTCAAATTTTATATTATAAAAAGTTACATTTTTACAAATTTATTTCAAAACAGTTTTAAAATACTTTCTATAAACAAACCTATGATTTTTTATTTATATTTGAGTTATATTTAAATTTAAGTTAATCTATTCATGGAGGTTTTTTATATAACATAGATATGGCTCTTGGGTGAGCACATGAGTTTCAACCTTTGGTTCATGGTACATGGTGTAGGATTCCATGATGTAAGTTAGGACATAGACAAGTTTTTTCTAGTATACTCAAAGATCCATAAACTCATGTTTATCTTAGAGTCTATAATCACGATGCAATATGGGTTTATTTTGAGGTTTTATGTTGAGGTTAACTTTTTTTATTTATTAAGTCCAATTTGAAATGGTTTATATATATATCTTAGAGTCTATAATCACGATGCAATATGGGTTTATTTTGAGGTTTTATCTTGAGGTTAACTTTTTTTATTTATTAAGTCCAATTTGAAATGGTTTATATATATATATATATATATATATATATATATATATATATATATATATATAGTCATTGATGATTTTAAAAATTAAATAGACTCGAGTAACACACAAATTTAACTACTAATCTTAATATAACAATTTCAATTACTATATTAATAAATACACATTATTTATGCATATTATACCTAAAATAATATTAAATAATACACATTATTTATGCATATTATACCTAAAATAATATTAAACATTTTTTTATATTATTAAACAAATAATTTTATTTTATTTATATTTTAATATTTAGAATTTTAGATAAACCAAAAATCATCAAATGAAGAATTTATAATCATCCCATTCAAACATAACTTTAAAACAAGCCACTCTCAAAATTTATATGTATGAATAATAATAATATATATTTTATGAAAAAAATATTATTTAATTAATTATCATCTATTTCAAACTTAACTTTAAAACAAGCTACATTGAAAAATTCGATGTATGGAAACTATATATATTTTCTGAAAAAATACTTTATATATGTATTTAGTATTTCAATATAATAATATTAATATTATATTGTTAAGTGTAAAATATTTATTTTAAATATAATAAAATTATTCTAATTATATAGATTAAATAAATTTTTTTCTTTAAGTATAATATAATATTAATGCAGTAGTTATATAAATTAAATATAAAGTTTTTTTTTTTTTTAAATATGATATAATATTAATGTAATTATATAGTTTAAATAGATGTAAATGTTTATAAATATTAATTTATAATATTTATTTTAATTTTAAATACTAAAACTCTAAAAAAAAATATCAAAAATACAATCCTTTCATCAAATTTTATATTATAAAAGATTAATTTTTACAAATTTATTTCAAAACAGTTTTAAAATACTTTCTATAAACAAATTCATGATTTTTTATTAATATTTGAGCTATATTTAAATTTAAGTGAATTAGTAAGAAGATTCATGATTTTTTATTAATATTTGAGCTATATTTAAATTTAAGTGAATTAGTAAGAAGATTCATGCACAATAGTATTAAAAAACCAAAAACAAATAAAATATACAGTGTTTTAGTTTTTATCAATTACTTCTTGATACCAATTAAATAAAGTATAATTTTAAAATTTTTTAAATATGCATATAAAATAAAAATAATCTATAAATTTAAATAAAAATAATAATTATTAGATTATATTTTTGGAGATACTACATAAAATATAATATTTTAGGAAATTCTTATAATCTGAAATACAGTATAACAGAAGCTTGCAACAATCTAGATTCTGATATGTGCTTTCAATCTGACCACCGGTCACCCAATCTTCTGCTTCTTGGGATCCACGCCCGAAGCTGACATGTTCGCCAAAAGCCACGCCGAGTACTCCGGTGGCATTAACTGAAAAAAATAGTACAACATACTTGAAAAGAGCGAGAGTCACAGGATTTGAAGCCCCGTCTCTCGTATTGAAAGTCAATCGAAGAAGCATGGTATCTTACGCGAGCCTTATTTCTTACGCTATACGTTAATATTGCTCAATAAATTTAAATCTAATTACTCCTAAACGCATTTAATAACGTATAGTTTAAGAAATAAGTTTTGCCTCATATCATACATTGAATAGACAATCCAAACCCAAATGTGTCTTTTTTTTAAATAATTAAGTTGTACCCCAAATCAATGAAGGAGAACCAAATTATAGATTAATAATTGGGTGCCATATTTTAAAAACAATTGAATGGTTTTCAATATTTTTTAATTTTTTTTATGAGGAAATATTATGAAGTTTAATTTTAAGTGTGTCGAGGAGAATTGACTTCGTGCCTTCCAATAATAGGGAGGTATGATAATTGGGCCAATTAAACTAAATTTTGGGGAAATTTTTTATTTATTTATAATAGTAAGTGTGTTTATTTTGAAATCCATTTTTTATAATTTTAATTTAATTATCAATAACTATTTCTTATTTTGAAATACAAATTCAAGAATTTTAATTTAATTATTATTAAGTGAATTGAGATTGATCTCTATTAAATATTTTAAAATATTTTTAATTACACTAATAGGATGTCTATTTTGGAATAAAACTTCCATAATTTTAATTTAATTATCATTAATTTTATTTTAAATAATTGGTAAACGTAAATAGGTATCAATCATAATAGAAGTTTGTTGGGCGAGAATTGTAATCTACGGATAAATTATGCTTCCCTAGACAGGTGCTAGTCGAGAACAACAGGTGAAAGACTATACTACCATTTCTCCTAATTTAGAATAGATACACATAGAGGATTGGCGGCTTACTTGTTCAGTCGCTTCCAAATGGCTTGTTCTGTCGCTTCTGTTGCAGCTTCAAATTCAAGCGGTTTGTGAGCTGAATGCTTCCTACAAGAAAGAACACTGAAACAACAGAAGATGCAATAATATAGATATCTATTCAAGCTAGTTAGCTAAATCAGTAAAGCATAAACTACATTCATCAACCAAGATCTTACAATATGGAAAATCAAAGTTAATACAGATGCATGTAGGGAAAAATAAGAAGTACTCTTTATTGATGATAGAAGGAGAGGTTACAACCTAGTGACTGATTTGAAGTGACCTTCCAGCAAAGTTCCCAAGCCTCATCATAGTATAAATCTCTTTAGGAGCAGCTTCACAAATCTAGCTCTCAATTGAAAATCCTCCAACATTTCTCTATTCAAATTCTTCCTTCTCAAACGCTTAGATCTATGTTCAATTTATAGATGAATTGTAGGTTGTTTTGCAATCAATAAATTTCTAAAAATAGGCAAGACATGTTACCATCCATGTAGATGTCAAATGGACACTTGGATCCGAAGCTTGACACATGTGAACTCTTCTAGAAGTCATTGGCCAAGTGGAGATTCCGGAACAATGAGAATTTCGCTCCCAATGTGACCAACGCACTTGTGAATGTCGGGAAGTGATTTGTAGAGCAACCTTGCATGGGGATACCTGCATATGCAACGCACTTAGGCCCCTTAGAGCCTGCATTGGTGAGCTCTCATATGCTATATAATAAGCTTCAAACCATGGAAACCTTTGCTTGATGAAAGTCTTGCTTGATTTGTCTTGTTTCTTGTATTAGGGCATATAGCAACTGAAATGATAGGGAATGATAGACCCTTGATCATTGGTCCTGGAGATGATGCCCAGTTAACTAGGTCATAGGGAATGGTGCCCAAATTGACTTATAACAATTGCCCCCTAAAGCATGAGATCAAAAAAATAAGAACATTTGATTGTGATGGTTTACACTGTGATGAGCCTGGAAACGAAGCGGAGTGGTCACCTGCATCAATCTTACAATACATTTCATCATGATATATCCTTTATTGATCATAATTGCTGAGGGTAGACATTCCCATGTTCAGCACATAAAACAATCTAATAACATGTACATAATTAAGAGAGTCATCTACATCGGCATGTTGCCCAGATGCAGACATGCCTACAGATATAGGCCCATTTTTGGATGACAATCTGTATGTAAGGTCACCGTATATATGATGTGTACAAAAATCCTGAAATCGTAGCTCGGATGGATGAAAATAGATCCGGGGTCTTCTTATCTCGTTCATTCGATCATTCGGTTACAAGTCTAGCCATGCGAATATATGATTTGTTGTCGAACATGGAAAGACATTGTTTGATTACCAGCTAATGATGTGAGTTTTTAACAAATGCGAGAGAACCACCATTAATTTCAATGGACCTCAAGGTACTATAGTACATTTCAAAAGGCGTGAATAGATGATTTGATGTCGAACGCCAAACAAAATCTTTCGGTCAAAGGTCCGGAAGCGAGGATCTTGTCGATGCTGTAACAAGCCTCATGTACTGGAATCTGATGTTTCTAAGTGAAATTCCTAGATATTGATTTGTCGTTGACAACAAGTCACCCTATTGCAAAACATGAGTTACTGATTTCGGAGACAAGGGTATGACTTGATATAGCAATTTTCAGGGATGACGGTCATGAAAATGAAGGTTAACGAGTATTGCAGATGGATGAGTTTTTAATCATTGGATGACTTCTCTTGAACATATCGGCAACATTGTGATGAGTTGGCAGCATTGACCCAAAACCGAAGTGAAGGTATGATGAACCATAGGTGTGAATGAACCGTCAAGATGATTACCCAACCAAAATAGTCACAGACATGGAGTGAAAGAAGTGTCATTTTCAAGAGCGACTTGCTACCAAAAAGAAACTTTGCTTACTTTTCCCAAATTTTCCTCGGTCATTTGTCGACTAGTACCTCTTTATTTTTTAACAAGCTTGAGGAGGATAACATTTGCTTGATCTATAATTCAACCCTTTGAGTGAATAATGTATCGCTATTTAATAATTTAACGAGTCTAGCGATGAATGAAACTCGATTCTTGCCATGATCGACAAGCCCATCGCTATTTTATGTTTTAACGAGCTTAATGATAGTGATAGCCTGGTCCCTTTTCATATTTAGAGAGTCTGAAAAAGAGGACGAAAGAGAACTCCATAAGTAATTTTTCGTAAATTTGTCACTCAAATCCGAAAAAGTGTAAAATAATATCTGAGAGAACCTCTTCGGTCATGTTTAACGAAGGTATTCCTTTTTCGTAAATAATTTATCTCAGTCCGAAAAAGGGTTAAACTTATACTGAGTAGATATCAATTCATTTACTTTAACGAGCTCGAAAAGACAAGTGCTCGGCAATCTTTTCACATTATCGGAGTCTGAAAAGAGTTGAAAGAAGACTCTAGAGGTTCCTTTTTCGCTGTTATCGAAGCTTGAAAAAGCGATAAAAGTGCGCTTCAAATCCTTTTTCGTTTTTAGCAAAGCTCAAAAAATAAGGAGAAAAAGTATGCTTTGTGGTCAAGTCATTCTTTGAATAAATTTGCACAACTGATCTGTTCATCAGTTGTATTTCTTGTTCAGAACAACATCAAATGGATTAAAAATAGTTGTTTCATGATAAAAACATAATAAAACTATAGTCATAGCAATAAATTCAACTTGAAAATAATTAAATGACTATTAAAAGTAGTTTCACTATTCATTTTTACCATTCCATAGTTACCATTTTCATTTTGGAGCTCTGAACCTGATTTTTGCCTTCTAACTTCAGCTGTTGATTGCGTGCAATTGGTAAGAATGTTTTGAATGCCCCCTGTAAGAGCACATGTCGAATGCCCCCTACAAGAGTAGGTGCCCCCCAAGCTTCATTTCATTCATCTAAGTAGATTACTGGTTACTAAAAGCTGGATGGAATGAAGGTTCATTATAGGGGAGGATTTGTTTCATTTTTTAATGAGCTTGACACAGGAAAAGAAATTTTCTCATGACCTGTTTCAGTTTTTAATGAGGTTGACACAGTAAAAGAACTTTCCTCAAAGGCACTTGTTTCATTTTTTAACGAGGTTGACACAAGAAAAAAGAACTATCCTCAAAACCTATTTCATTTTTTAATGAGGTTGACATAGTAAAAAGAACCATCCTCATGGTAACTTGTTTCATTTATCAAGGTTGACACAGGAAAAGAACTATCCAACACCTGTTTCATTTTTTAATGAGGTTGACACAGGAAAAGAACCATCCTCATAATGCAGTTGGACTAGTGAGTGTATGCTGGAAAATACGTAGTCTAACAGAGTCATCATTTAAGGAGTTTGATGAACACCACAAATGATAAGTTATAACATGCGTTGACGGTTCTTCTCTAGGGTTTCCATTGAAATTTGGAATTTCCGAGGGTAATTTTTGTGGTATCACAGGCCACCAAGGAGAATAACTGATGGGATCAGCATGATATTGCACTGAAGATTTGAATAAAGGATCAAGCTGTTCAGTACTCATAAAGGAGGAACCAGATAGGAATCCAGATGATGACATGGTTGAATTCAATTGACAAAACATCGAATATGAAGCAACACTAGATGTTGTCGCAGCTGAAATAGATGGTTTAGTCTTGGATGTTATCTCAGCCATGGTCAAATGACCCAATGTATACCCTATATAATATACGGGAACTAAAAGTGAAATAGGATCAACGAAAGTAGAGGAAGGTGATTGAGGAAAAGACTCGTACAGTTAAAGCTCCTACCGAAATTGAGTTGGAGTTAAAGGTGTCTCGTCTTGTGATATTTCTTCAATCGAAATTAAAACAGGTGGAAGAACTTCGCCCTCAGGCCCGAAGTATATTATAGGTGGTTGACTGTGTGATATGGGAGACTCAATGGCTACAATAGATTTTGGAGTGACCAATACAAAAACAAATTTTGGTTTTTCAACTTCAGGATCAAGATTTTCTCCTCTTAGGGAATATAGCAACAAAAATATAAGGGGATGATAGACCTTATTTCATTGGTCCTGGGGATGATGCCTAGTTTGACCAATAACAGTTGCCCCCTAAAGCACAATGGGATTTGGATCAACTTCCAGTTGAACAACGTTGGGTTCAGGAGGTATGGTCTCACAAATTGGATGGATCGTGACCATGGGTAGCTGCGAGGACTCTATCTCGACAATAGTAGACAAACTGGGATTTGTAGAAACAACTTGTGCCAACTCTGGTATATGAGAAGATGATGCTTCACCAGAGGTACTGATAGTACTAGTTTCGGTAGAGTGATGTTGCCTTCGCCGATCAAGAGTAACTTCTGGTGGTAAAGGTGGTTTCAAAGCTAATCTACGCGAACGACGGGGGATAGGATTTTGTTCTTCCATGATTACTGATTTATTTTAACAAAAAAAAAAAAACAAAAAGAGGGTAATGCTAAGCAAAAGGGTTTACCAAGAAACTGTGAACTAAAGAATACCTCCTGGCGAACCAAGAAGTACGGGCAGGTAATCTCCCCAAATGTTGTGTTCGGTGTATCACAATTTCAAGGTGACCGACTCAGTTCACTATGGATGGATAACACCTAAAAGTTGTCCTGCCAAATATACCCGAAGGTACGTGGAGGCCCAAGTCCGTATTAGCGTTATTTTATGCGAAACCACACAATGAGAGCACCCCTTTATACTTATCGTACGGTAACATCGCCCGATATACCCAAAAGTACGTGGACGAGCTACGATATACTTACGCACGTGGAGTGAGGTATCACACTCGGAATGTATCGTAGCCAAGTTAACGACAACTGTTATGTTTTACAACGCCGGAACATGTCTCTAGCCTAGACCTTCTAAATGTTATCATTATGGTTCCAATCCATTGTTAAGTAAATTGAGATTTATTTTATGTTGATCTTGCTTAACAATTTGCCTTTCAGGTTCACCGTGATGATGTATATGAAATTCCTAAAAGTGAAAGCTAAGAATGATAAACAAACTTTCACTTTCAACTTTTTCAATGAAGAACCTAGTTATTAAGGGAAGAGAGCAAAAAGTTCATGAGCAAACAAATCAATGAACAAAAACAAAATCAATGAATCAAAAACTAGATGCAGATTTCGTAATATTCCTTTTGCAAAACACACACAATCCTACATGCAAATGCAAGTTTTTCTTTTCAATTTTCTTAATGTTATGAATGCAGAAAAAAAAAATATGTGCATTAGATCAATAATTCAAATGCTTTTTAATTTCGAGAAATGAAGAATACAAACAACAATTTCTCTTTTGAAGGAAAAATGAGGATTTCAACAACAATTTCTCCTATCAAGGAAATGAAGATTTTACGACAATTTCCTATTTCGAAAGCAAATGATTCTTAATACGACCATAAAAATACTTTGAAATCAACTTGTAAATGATAAAGAAAAACTTTTCTAAAACAACATTGAACAAATTTTCAGCCAAAGGAGGAAGAAGTATATAGAGTCACTGGTCAATTGAGCATCAAACTTTTCAGAACACAGTAGCAAACAAAACTGAAGCAATTTGCAAAGTCAAATTCAAGTGAATTTGGTCACTTTCAGGAGTCAACGTAGTCTCCAGGGGGAGAGAGTGCTCTGCAACGCAAGCTTGGAAGGGAGATAGTGCTCTGCAAAGCACTGTGTCCAGTCTAAGGGTGCGTTGGGCGCAGTAGAAATGGAAAAATACTACTTTTTAACTCACCGTATTTGCAAATTAAGCTCTGAAAAAGTTTAATATTTATGTGTAACAACTACTAGGTGGATAAACAAAGAAAATCAAAGACTAAAACACCTAGAACTAAGAAAAATTCTCCCCAGTAGAGTCGCCAATTTGTTGGGCCAGAATTGTAATCTACAGATAAATTACGCTTCCCTAGACAGGTGCTAGTCTAGAACAATAGGTGAAAGACTATAATACCATTTCTCCTAACTCAAAATAGATACATAGAGAGGATTGGAGGTTTACTTGTTCAGTATCTTCCAAATGGCTCCTTCTGTCGCTTCTGTTGCAGCTTCAAATTCAAGCGATTTGTGAGCTGAATGCTTCCTGCAAGAAAGAACACTGAAACAACAGAAGATGCAATAATATAGATATCTATTAAAGCTAGTTAGCTAAATCAGTAAATCATAAACTACATTCATCAACCAAGATCTTACAATATGGAAAATCAAAGTTAATGCAAATGCATGTAGGGAAAAATAAGAAGTACTCTTTATTGATGATAGAAGGAGAGGTTACAACATAGTGACTGATTTGAAGTGACCTTCTAGCAAATTTCCCAAGCCTCACCACAGTATAAATCTCTCCAGCAGCAGCTTCACAAATCTAGCTCTCAATTGAAAATCCTCCAGCATTTCTCTACTCAAATTCTTCCTTCTCAAACACTTAGATCTGTGTTCAATTTATAGATGAACTGTAGGTTGTTTTGCAATCAATAAATTTCTAAAAATAGGCAAGACATGTTTCCATCCATGTAGATGTCAAATGGACACTTGGATTTGAAGCTTGACACATGTGAAGTCTTCTAGAAGGCACTGGCCAAGTGGATATTTCGGAACAATGATAATTTCGCTTCCAATGTGACCAATGCACCTGTGAATTTCGGGAAGTGCTTTGCAGAGTAGCCTGGCATGGGGCTACCTACATATGCAACACACTTAGGCCCCTTAGAGCCTGCGTTGGTGAGCTCTCATATGCTATATAATAAGCTTCAAACCATGGAAAACTTTGCTTGATGAAATTCTTGCTTGATTTGTCTTGTTTCTTGTCTTAGGGCATATAGCAACTGAAATGATAGGGAATGATAGACCCTTGATCATTGGTCTTGTAGATGATGCCCAGTTAACCAGGTCATTGGGAATGGTGCCAAAATTGACCTATAACAAGGTTAAAATACTAATTTCATAAAATACATTATAACTTTATTATTATTAATCATAAAAAACATATAAACATATATACATTTAAAAAAACAAGACTATTAACCATAGAGATTCACTAGACTTTATCATAGAAATTCACATCACTTTATCATAAAGATTCTTAATGTGTAAATATACTTTGTTACAATAAGATCCATCTAATCCGATCTATCATGCCAAGAGGGATCAAATTCCTAGAGGTGCAAATCTTTCCTCAAATTTTACACTCCAAAAAGAAAGTTTGCACGTCGAGAAATTTTTAATTCTTTATTTATATAGTTATTTAATTTTTTTTATGAGCCTACATTATTTAAATGTTTTGTATAGCTATTTAATTTTTTTCATTTTTAGATTTTTAGTTTTTTCTTTTATTATTTTTGCCCACATGAGAAAAATTTCAACTTTGATGATGGATGGAAATCATACTTCCATACACATCATACTTGGCTGTGGAATGGGCCTCTCAGCCCAATAATCACTTATCAATGTATGGTAGAGATTTAACCTCCATGAAATATTCTAAACATTTACAGAAGTATAAGCAATTCAAAGGTTGAGATATATCTCCAAAGTAGTTATGCTCTTTTAATTAAACTTATTAATTAAAAAAAATATTCATATGAACAAGTGTCATATGAAGAGAGTTATGGTTTTTTTTTTCATGTGGTTTTGATAAGTAGTTATTATTATTATTATTATTTAAATTGAAATTATAATTTAGTTTATTTTTATAATTTTTTTTAATCTTTGCAATGTGATCTCTAGTTGTATGAGATATGTGATTTGATGTTTATTGGTGTTTGCTAACCATTTAAATTATATGGCTAAACTAGTTTTAGGTTTTATCTTTTTCTTCTCTAATAACACAAATTTCAATAAAATTGTTCCTTTTATTATTTAAAATAAACATATTAATTTACAAAACACATATTATATTCAAAAAGTTATATATAAACTATATATTTAAATGTGTAAACTAGAATCCAATTGAACTCATGGAATAAGAACTAGAGTTGATTTCAAAAGTTGATGCATGAGAATCTGCTCTCTAGGGAAACCTCAAAGTTTAATTGGACCAAGGGTTCTTGAAAGCCCAAGGAAGGGTTAAATTGTGAATGTGTAAATATAAAAATGATTGTAAATTATTTGTAAAAAAATTCATAGTTTGAGACTTGCTCTAGAAAGAAAATTCGTAGGTTTTTAGAAGTTTCTAAGAATGAGCCATGAGGATAGGTGGTGATTCAATCTAATGAATCATGTAATTGAAGTTAGTATGCTGGCAGAGTTTGAGCAAAGAGTCATTGAGGATATGAGGATGAATGTCTATGTTTAGAAATTAGTTACAGAATTGTAGAAGTATTTGTGTTATCCTAGCAATATCAAATCAAAGTATAAATATAAACTGGAGGATCATTTTCGAGGTTAGATAGCTTAGGAAAAGAAGTTAGTTCAGTGGACTCAATCCGAGAGGATGGATGGGCTGAAAGAGAACATGTAGCTAGTTCAGTGGACTCAATCCAAGAGGATGGAAGGGCTGGAAGAGCACATGTAGTAGTACCAGTCAGAATGGATGTAATTACATGTTCATTTAATGGGAAGACCAAGTTTATTCCAATTGTCTGTATGATGAGTTTTTGTTTAATGTATGTATATTTTTTATTGGTTAATGAGAAGTATGATTATGTACATCTTGTCATTGAAGAATGATTGTGGAATAAATGTGGGTGATAATTGACAAAACAAATATCTGGTAGCTAGCATTTTAAAGAGGCGCTACATAGTCAACTCATAGTGACTGTGGTATGAGGGATTTTGGGACCTGGTAGAATCAATTTGAAATCGATTGGAAAGAGGGCATGCGCGCGTCAAATATATCAAGAAGCAGCTCGTGGATAAATGAGAACCGGTTGACCATAGGGTTAATCTAATGTGCAATCGTTCATTAGGAAGGGTGAATTGATGTATGGAAGAAGTCGATCTGATGAGTAAACTTGTTGATTTACCCTGCGTTTCTGAAGAGTAGAGAATTCAAGTTGAAGGGAAGGTTTGTAGTTTGACATATTTTAAAAATTGATAGAATGTGTGTATGAAACTAGAGATGGAGTTGTTATTTTTTGAAAGTCGATTGGCTTGAATTCATACTGCTGATTATGAAAGGAAAAGCACATAGGTGGTCTATCATTAAAATTCCTTTGTTGTATTTCTCCTTGATTATTTCCCCCCCCTTGCCTATATAATTTCTCCTACCACGACCTCTACTACTTCTATCACCTATAGAAGTTTCAACATGAAACTTATGATCCTTCTGTGCAAGGCACAAAGTTTCTACATTAGAGTTAGGTGGGGCCTATTTCTTCCCAAAGGCCTTTTCTCTCTCAGTTATTTATTTACAAGTTTTCAAATGTAATGTCTTTTAACTACCCACTAGCTTGGAGATATTCCAAATAATGTGAATAGACAGGGTGTAGACAGGGTGAAGGAATTTTATAAAAGCTGTAAGTTGTAAATCTAATTTAATTCCAGTGGCTTGATTATCATGAAAAAATGGTTTTTATTTGAGAGGCACTCTTCAAAGGATCATTATCCTTCATCTCCAAATTAAACAAGTTCATCTCCAAATTAAACAAATTCAACAACAACTGAATAATTTTGAGTTCTTAGTGCGAATCTTACAATTCTTTCAACTTATTTAATGCTTCAAATGTAGTACCAAAAGAAACGATATATCAGCTTACCTCTTCTGTCACTGACACAATTATTAATGCATATGCCTTGTTGTCTTTTGTCTCGCAAATTGCACGTTGCTTCTCGTTATCAAGCGGCTTTGGTGCAATTTATTTTCCGTCTCTATCTTTCTTGCCTTGACAAACTTCCCACAAATTGTTAAAAATAAGGGAACTTTTAAGATTTCTTAACCACTCTGGATAATTTTCCTTTCCATTAAGAACAAATCCAACTATGGAAACTATTGAAGCCATAATTTTTATGCAACCAAATATTTTTCAAATCCTTTCAAATTCAAAACATATGGAATATCTCTGAAAAGATATAAATACCTTTCTCCTCTTATTTCAAACAAAGTTGGCTTTTTGGTTTAATGGTAAGTTTCAAAAATAGCGTAGCAAAGAGTTAGGTTTAAATCTTATTAGCCTCCAAATATTTTATTTTACCAATGACTTCTTAATTTTTTTTTCAAATCACGAAAAAATTGACCACTCTTCAATTAAAAATTTAATTCAAACAACCAAAAAATATATATCCTTCATTTTACTGTGATTAAAATCTGGTTTGTTGCAGTAAATGTAAATATTGTCCTTCAGAAATTTGATGTAAATATTATACTTCAGAAATTTTACTGTTAAGTAAATTAATCTCGTTTTCTGTAAATATTGTCCTTCAGAAATTTGATGTAAATATTATCCTTCAAAAATTTGACTGTTAAGTAAATTCCATTTTGATGCAGTGAATGCAAATAAAGCCTCCCACTGGGTGTCTCCTTTAGCCAGAGGCTTCAAATAGATGGAGTCTAGAAACAACTCAATTGGGCTATGATACCACTCTTCAAGCCCAAATAAAATCCACAATGAAAGAGCACAATGAAAGAGCATCATATTAATGATAAAATCGCTTATTTATACATGTGCAAACTAGGTACGAGAGAGTTGTGTCTAGGTAACTTATTAACTGTAAAATCCAAATACGAAACTAATTACATATTGTACAATAACAATCTTGAAGGATTAGTTAACATTAGCATATGCTCAAAAACCCATAAATTTGTGTTTATCATAGACTCTATAACCACCATTTAATATGTGTTTGTCGTCATGTTTAAATCGGAGGTGTTTACTTTTGAACTATTAAACCATTCCACCGCTCACCATAGCCGACCTTTTTATTTTCTGCCATTGATTGAAGTAAACAACTGTCACATTGTCCACCGTTGGATCTGTATAATAATGGATATGGAGAGTCAGGGAATTTATTGATGTTTCTCACTAAAACAAGAAACTTTACAATTACTCTCTCTGCCATTTTCACAACTCTGCAATCCCAATGTACACATTACATACCATAAAAGAATATTGTCATGTTGCAAACTTAGAAGTCGGGGAATATTTTCAATTTCCTTACTTACTAAAAAAATAAATTACAGTTACTTTCTCTGCCATTGCCACAATTGTGCTATAAATAGAGAAAAAATGGCTCGACACTTCATTTCACGGCCAACACAATTACATAGAGAAAAATGACCGAAAGACAGAGAGAGATTGGAAGGATGGTCTCGTTTTCGATTCTGGTCACTCTTGTTATTTTTTTCATCAATGTTAATGTTGTGGAGGCATCTAATGATGTTGTTGCTACAACACACTATTATGCCACTCCGGGTCTCCTCTCTACCTCGACGTTAGCCAGTGTTCAATCTCCTCTTCTGGCAGACAGTCAATGTTCTGCTGCAGCGTCATCCCTCCTATCGCTTCCGTTTAATTGTTTATCTTCTGAGTACGTTGGTGGAGAGGATCCTCTAGGTCTTCCATCTACCACGGTGGTTGATCAAGATTCATGTGGTTTTTTGTCTTCAACGGTGG
Source organism: Pinus albicaulis (assembly GCA_034641835.2). Taxonomy (NCBI): domain Eukaryota; kingdom Viridiplantae; phylum Streptophyta; class Pinopsida; order Pinales; family Pinaceae; genus Pinus; species Pinus albicaulis. The sequence goes on from CM076572.1 coordinate 1,152,861,479, forward strand.
AAGGAGAACCACGTGGTCAACAGAGGTCTAACCAAGGCCCTTTGCGTCATTTGGGTTGGGATGGTTCCAACTCAGTGGTCCCCTTTGGTATTTCTGCTGACCTTGACCAGTGTTTGTCTAAACCTTTTTATGAAGGCGTGGATCCATTTTCAAATCCAGTCCAACTCGTGGATTTACCTAACTCGAAGGTTAGCGAGAAGACAGGTTTGATTTCTGACCCTTATAATCCCCATGTCTCTTCGATTTTGCCTTTGTATTCTATTATGAATTCTTCTTTTGTTTCTCATAAGTGTCTTATTAATGATTTTAACCATAAAATCATTAATAATTTGAATAATAATATTATCAACAATCATATTAATAAAAATAAGAATGGTTTTAAATATTAATAATTTTATTAATAATAATAGCAATAATAATAATACACCGAAGGTAGTTCATCTCGACCTTTTTATTTTCTGCCATTGATTCAAGTAAACAACTATCACATTTTCCACCGTTGGTATAATAATGGAGATGGAGAGTTAGGGAATGTCCCGATGTTTCTCACTAAAACAAGAAACTTTACAATTACTCTCTCTGCCATTTTCACAACTCTGCAATCCCAACGTACACATTACATACCATAAAAAAACCCTGTCATGTTGCAAACTTAGAATTCAGGGAATATCTGTAATTTCCCCACTTACTAAAAAAATAACTTACAGCTACTTTCTCTACCATTGCCACAATTGTGTTATAAATAGAGAAAAAATCACAGCCAACACAATTACACAGAGAAAAATGGCCGAAAGATAGAGAGAGATTTGAAGGATGGTCGCGGTTTCGATTCTGGTCACTCTTGTTATTGTTTTCATCAATGTTAATGTTGCAGAGGCATCTAATGATGTTGATGCTACAACACACCGAACTGCTTCTTGTAGCACCGAACTTCTTTTGGTATGAGTGGTTACATTTTATGTTTTTATTTATTGGATTTCTCGGTTTTAACCATTTATGTTATAAATATTGTTGTGATACAGTACTTCCTGAAGATGACCGGCTTCCTCCAGGTTGTTATTTTGTACATAAGCCATGCGGCATGTGGAGCTTCCCACCTCCAAATGGATCCGTAGGTCTTATTGGTGGAACTGTCTGCTGCGACCCCACGAAAACACATCCTCCAAATTCATTATATTTCTGTTTGTGTTGGCAAAAGGAAACGACTAATATTTTGGAGTGTAATTATGATAAATAAAGATTAATAATACTATGGCATTTTTGGATGGCTTTTTTTTTATAATATATACCATATAAAGTTGATTTCATTGATGAAAGAATGATTTTACATCTAAAATTTTTGTGATTTATAATTTAGATAAATGTTTTTTCTGATTAATTACATTACTAAAATTTAGTCAATAGTATATTCAATATAAAATACCATCACATATAATCAGACTTAATATTTTATAGCGAAAACAATCATATCTCAAACCTAACTCTCACCATCAAACACTTTCATTTATGAAATTTGAATATATATATATATATATATATATATATATATATATATATATATATATTTGAAGAAGAATAACCCTCTAATCCTCTCACGGATCACTAAATTCTTTTCATATGTAATTCTTCATTTCAAAATGAATGTTTTTTGTATTTTATTAATTTCGGGCCACATGATGAAATGATATTAAATTAAAACATGATTGTACATTGCAAGAGCAATCAACAGAGTCAGTAGCACTTGAAATTATTATATATATCCTTATCACTATGTTATTATCATCACGGTTGCAAGTTGGTAATATATATATATATATATATATATATATATATATATATATATATATATATATATATAATTTTTGTAATTTGTTTGGGGTGAAAATGTAAAGACGGGTAACACTTTTGTGACAATTCGGGGCGGAAATTTTTTTTCCTCCATAGTGCGGTCCAACTCTTGTCATAGTTTGGCTGAACTATTGAATTTAGTTCGGCCAAACTTCGTTTTCCGTTTACATTGACGGCATAGTGATGACAATGGTGAACATTTTTTTCGCCTAAGTTTGGAAAACCAGCAAACAAAGTTCGGCCGAACGATTATTTTATAAATATATCGCCTGCAACCTTATCCAAGTTTCTATTCACATTTTCGTGTGCTCTTTGTTCTGTCCAGCATTCTCACACTCACGCTCTCTGTTCTGTCCAGCATTCTCGCGCTCACACTCTCTGTTCTGTCCAACATTCTTGCGCTCTCGCTCTCTGTTTTGTCCAACATTCTCATGCTCGCACTCTTTGTTCTATGTAGCATTCTTGCACTCACGCTCTCTGTTCTGTCTAGCATTCTCACGCTCGCTCTCTCTGTTCTGTCCAGCATTCTCGCATGCTCTGTTCTGTCACGCGCGAATTAAGCTCAAGGAGGTAAGATGCCAAATTTTAAATTTTTGTAATTTTGTTGTTGTTGTTGTTGTTTTTAATTTTGTTTTAATTTCTGTTGATTTTTTAATTTGGTTTTAATTTCTGTTGATTTTTTTGTTGTAGAGGTATTCCACGACATCTTCAGGGATCGTTTTCTTCAGCGTCTTCAGCATCCTCTGCTGCGACTTCAGTGTCTTCAGCGTCTTCAACATCCTCTGCTGCGACTTCAGTGTCTTCAGCGTCTAGGTACGTTTAACATTGTCACTATTTTTCTGTAGGGAATTTATGCAGAAGAGAAATTGGTTATGAATGAGAGAGGCCCCGTCTCTGCTTTTTTTGGCTATCTCTATTAATTAGATATGAAAATTTATAATACTACTGTGTACATTTAAGAATATTTTGGAACATGTTTATATAAATTATATATACATATGTACTTTTTTTGGCTCTGTCTCTGCTATTTTTGTCTCTATCTGCTTTTTTCGCTCTATCTCTATTAATTAGATATGAAAATTTATAATACTACTGTGTAAATTTGAGAATATTTTGGAACATGTTTATATAAATTATATATACATATGTACTTTTTTTTTTGGCTATGTATCTACTTTTTTTGGCTCCGTCTCTGCTATTTTTGGCTCTGTCTCTGCTATTTTTTTCTCTGTCTACTTTTTTTGGCTCTGTCTCTATTAATTAGATATGAAAATTTATAATACTACTATGTACATTTGAGAATATTTTGGAACATGTTTATATAAATTATATATATGTCTCTGCTTTTTTTGGCTATCTCTAATTTTTTAGGCTTTGTCTCTATTAATTAGATATGAAAATTTATAATACTACTATGTACATTTGAGAATATTTTGGAACATGTTTATATAAATTATATATACATATGTGCTTTTTTTGGCATTGCGTCTGCTATTTTTGGCGCTGTCTCTATTAATTAGATATGAAAATTTATAATACAACTGTGTACATTTGAGAATGTTTTGGAACATGTTTATATAAATTATATATACATATGTACTTTATAAATATTTGGAATATTTTTATTGTGTGAGGAAGTGGTACTTTATGATTATATGTTTAGTGATTGAAAGAAGTAGAATATTTTATTTTTGAAATTATTATTACACTTGTATTGAAACACTTAATAGATATGTAGGTTCACTGAAATTTACCTTAATATCTTGTAGAACCCATTTCATCCAAAACACTAAAAAAGAAGTAACTACTATGTATTCCACTTCTACTCTAGATAGAGAAAGTAATGACTCTTTCTTGCTTAACCATTAAACCAAAGACTCTTCCTAAGTAGAATCATACATTGTCCACTTGTACTTTTCATGTCATCCACACAAGCTTCTAATTGAATCTCTATATGTTTTCAATGTAAATTTCTCAACTTTTGGGTACTATAGTCCATTGTTTGTAGTCTCTTTCAAGTATCTTAAATATCTGTTTGTTGGCAATAGATCAATTTCTCACCTTTTGGGTACTATAGTCCATTGTTTGTAGTCTCTTTCAATTATCTTCATATCTATTTGTTGGTAATAGATGACTCTCTTTAGTTGTTGATTGAAATATTCCAACTAATATAAATTCCAAAATTATATCTAGCCTTTAAACCTTGTTAGGTATATCAAGCTTCCTGTCATATATATGTAAAGGTTATGATAAACAGATCATCTCATTCATCATCCATCATATGCACATAACTTGCATCCAATTGATATGGAGATTCACTTACGTCATTCATCATCAATCATCTGCACATAACTTGAATTCCAAAATTATATCTAATCTAGACCTTGTTATGTATATTAAGCTTCCTATCATATAGATGTAAAGGTTATGATCAACATCACCTCATTCATCATCCATCATCTGCACATAACTTGCATCCAATTGATATGGAGATTCACTTAGGTCATTCATCATCCATCATCTGCACATAACTTGAATTCCAAAATTATATCTAGTCTAAACCTTGTTATGTATATCTTTTCTCATCATATAGATGTAAAGGTTATGATCAACATCACCTCATTCATCATCCATCATCTGCACATAACTTGCATCCAATTGATATGGAGATTCACTTAGGTCATTCATCATCTATCATTTTCACATAACTTGCATGTTATGTGCATCCAATTGATATTCAACATGTATATAGTATTTATAAGCAAAAAGTAATTTGATACAAAACATAGGTTTTAACCAATCATATATTTTTTCAGTTTCATATCCATGGTCTCAAAAAATGAGAGAGAAAAAACCTTTTATATTCAACATGTAAAACACAAATTAGCCATAAAAGTTACCCATTGAAACCAAAAGTGATTTGATACAAAACATAGGTTTTAACCCAATCTAGTAAATGCCCCTACATTCAATTTCTAGAATACATCTAATTAGAAGTTTTTCATTTTCATATCCATGGTAGTTCTATAGGCAGAGTCTGTAAAGGGCCAGGTAGCCTTTGGATCTCATCTTTTATGAAAGGTGACATATCTAGTAAATGCCCATACAATCAACTCTGGAATAGATCTAAATGCCCCTATAGTCACATGTATCTAGTATTTAGAAACAAAAAGTATTTTGATACAAAAAATAGGTTTTAATCAAGTATATAGTTTTTCATTTTCATATCCATGGTATCAAACAATGAGAGAGAGAAAACATTTTATATTCAATGTATGTATGTAACACAAATTATCCATATCTCTAGAATAGATCTAAATAGAAGTTTTTCATTTTCATATCCATGGTCTCAAACAATGAGAGAGAAAAAAAGGATTTTATATTCAACATGTAAAACAAAAATTAGCCATAAAAGTTTCCCATTGAAACCATAAGTGGTTTGATACAAAACATAGGTTTTAACCTAAGATTAAATGCCCCTACATGTCAATCAATCTCTCGAATAGTTTTAAATATATAAGTTTTTCATTTTCACATCCATGGTCTCAAACTATGAGAGAAAAAACATTTTATATTCAATGTATGTAAAACATAAATTATCCATATCTCTAGAATAGATCTAAATAAAAGTTTTTCATTTTCATATCCATGGTCTCAAACAATGAGAGAAAAAACATTTTATATTCAAAATATGTAAAACACAAATTAGCCATATCTCTAGAATAGATCTAAATAGAAGTTTTTCATTTTCATATCCATGGTCTCAAACAATGAGAGAGAAAAAAACCTACATTATATTCAACATGTAAAACACAAATTAGCCATAAAGGTTCCCCATTGAAACCATAAGTGATTTGATACAAAATATAGGTTTTAACCTTAGAGGAAATGCCCCTACAGTCAATCTCTCGAATAGTTTTAAATAGAAGTTTTTCATTTTTATATCCATGGTCTCAAATAATGAGAGAAAAACCCTTTTATATTCAATGTATGTAAAACACAAATTAGCCATATCTCTAGAATAGATCTAAATAGAAGTTTTTCATTTTCATATCCATGGTCTCAAACAATGACAGAGAAAAAAAAAAACCTAAATTATATTCAACATGTAAAACACAAATTAGCCATAAAAGTTTCCCATTGAAACCATAAGTGATTTGATACAAAACATAGGTTTTAACCTAAGAGTAAATGCCCCTACAGTCAATCTCTGGAATAGTTTTAAATAGAAGTTTTTCATTTTCATATCCATGGACTCAAACAATGAGAGAAAAAACATTTTATATTCATTGTACATGTAAAACACAAATTAGCCATATCTCTAGAATAGATCTAAATAGAATTTTTTCATTCTCACATCCATGGTCTCAAACAATGAGAGAGAAAAAAACCTTTTATATTCAACATGTAAAACACTTAAATTAGCCATAGAAGTTTCCCATTTAAACCATAAGTGATTTGATACAAAACATAGGTTTTAACCTAAGAGTCAATGTATGTAAAATACAAATTAGCCATAGCTCTAGAGAATAGATCTAAATAGAAGTTTTTCATTTTCATATCCATGGTCTCAAACAATGAGAGAGAAAAAAACCTTTTATATTCAACATGTATATAACTTATTTAGAAACAAAAAGTAATTTAATACAAAACATAGGTTTTAACCAATTCTATATTTTTTCATTTTCATATCCATGGTCTCAAATAATGAGAGAGAAAAAACCTTTTATATTCAACATGTAAAAAAATAATTACCCATAAAAGTTTCCCATTGAAACCAAAAGTGATTTGATACAAAACATATAGGTTTTAAAACCTAATCTAGTAAATTCCCCTACATTCAATCTTTAGAATAGATATAATTAGAAGTTTTTCATTTTCATATCCATGGCAGTTCTATAGGCAGAGTCTGTAAAGGGAAAGGTAGCCTCTGGATCTCATCTTTTATGAAAGGTGACATATCTAGTAAATTCCCCTACAGTCAATCCCTAGAATAGATCTAAATGCCCCTATAGTCAACATGTATATAGTATTTAGAAACAAAAATTAATTTGATACAAAACATAGTTTTTAACCAAGTATATAGTTTTTCATTTTCATATCCATGGTCTCAAACAATGAGAGAGAAAAAAACCTTTTATATTCAACATGTAAAACAAAAATTAGCCATAAAATTTTCGCATTGAAACCATAAGTGATTTGATACAAAACATAGGTTTTAACCTAAGAGAAAATGCCCCTATATATAGAATTTTTTCATTTTCATATCCATGGTATCAAACAATGAGAGAAAAAACATTTTATATTCAATATATGTAAAACAAAAATTAGCCATATCTCTAGAATAGATCTAAATAGAAGTTTTTCATTTTCATATCCATGGTCTCAAACAATGAGAGAGAAAAAAACCTAAATTATATTCAACATGTAAAACACAAATTAGCCATAAAATTTTCCCATTGAAACCATAAGTGATTTGATACAAAATATAGGTTTTAACCTAAGAGTAAATGCCCCTATAGTAAAAAAATGGAATAGTTTTAAATAGAAGTTTTTCATTTTCATATCCATGGTCTCAAATAATGAGAGAAAAACCCTTTTATATTGAATGTATGTAAAACACAAATTAGCCATATCTCTAGAATATATCTAAATAGAAGTTTTTCATTTTCATATCCATGGTATCAAACAATGAGAGAGAAAAAAACCTAAATTATACTCAACATGTAAAACACAAATTAGCCATAAAAGTTTTCCATTGAAACCATAAGTGATTTGATACAAAACATAGGTTTTAACCTAAGAGTAAATGCCCCTAGAGTCAATCTCTGGAATAGTTTTAAATAGAAGTTTTTCATTTTCATATCCATGGTCTCAAACAATGAGAGAAAAAACCTTTTATATTCAATGTATGTAAAACACAAATTAGCCATATCTCTAGAATATATCTAAATAGAAGTTTTTCATTTTCATATCCATGGTCTCAAACAATGAGAGAGAAAAAAACCTTTTATATTCAACATGTAAAACACTTGAATTAGCCATAGAAGTTTCCCATTGAAACCATAAGTGATTTGATACAAAACATAGGTTTTAACATAGGTTTTAACCTAAGAGTCAATGTATGTAAAAAAAAAATTAGCCATATCTCTATAGAATAGATCTAAATAGAAGTTTTTCATTTTCATATCCATGGTCTCAAACAATGAGAGAGAAAAAAAACCTTTTATATTCAACATGTATATAACTTATTTAGAAACAAAAAGTATTTTAATACAAAACATAGGTTTTAACCAATTATATAGTTTTTCATTTTCATATCCATGGTCTCAAATAATGAGAGAGAAAAAACCTTTTATATTCAACATGTAAAAATATATTAGTCATAAAAGTTTCCCATTGAAACCAAAAGTGATTTGATACAAAAACATATAGGTTTTAAAACCTAATCTAGTAAATTCCCCTACATTCAATCTTTAGAATAGATATAATTAGAACTTTTCCATATTCATATCCATGGTAGTTCTATAGGCAGGGTCTGTAAAGGGCTAGGTAGCCTCTGGATCTCATCTTTATGAAAGGTGACATATCTAGTAAATGCCCCTACAGTCAATCTCTAGAATAGATCTAAATGCCCCTACAGTCAACATGTATAGTATTTAGAAACAAAAAGCAATTTGATACAAAAAATAGTTTTTAACCAAGTATATAGTTTTTCATTTTCATATCCATGGTCTCAAACAATGAGAGAGAAAAAACCTTTTATATTCAACATGTAAAACAAAAATTAGCCATAAAAGTTTCCCATTGAAACCAAAAGTGATTTGATACAAAACATATAGGTTTTAAAACCTAATCTAGTAAATTCCCCCACATTCAATCGTTAGAATAGATCTAATTAGAAGTTTTTCATTTTCATATCCATGGTAATTCTATAGGTAGAGTCTATAAAGGGCCAGGTAGCCTCTAGCTCTCATCTTTTATGAAAGGTGACATATCTAGTAAATGCCCCTACAGTTAATCTCTGGAATAGATCTAAATGCCCCTACAGTCAACATATAGTATTTAGAAACAAAAAGTAATTTGATATAAAACATATTTTTGAACCAAGTATATAGTTTTTCATTTTCATATCCATAGTCTCAAACAATGAGAGAGAAAAAACCTTTTATATTCAACATGTAAAGCGCAAATTAGCCATAAAAGTTTCCCATTGAAACCAAAAGTGATTTGATACAAAACATATAGGTTTTAACCTAAGAGTAAATGCCCCTACATTCAATCTCTAGAATAGATCTAATTAGAAGTTTTTCATTTTCATATCCATGGTAGTTCTATAAGCAGAGTCTGTAAAGGGCCAGGTAGCTTCTCGATCTCATATTTTATGAAAGGTGACATATATAGTAAATGCCCCTATAGTCAATCTCTAGAATAGATCTAAATATAAGTTTTTCATTTCTCCCATGCATTTGTAATAAATTTCAATTTAATATATATATTTTTATTGAATTTGTTTTTTTTAGGGATAAGAAAACCATTAAATATGGTTGAAAAATGGAAAATATGCATAGAAGTTTCTTTCTATCCCAATCCAGGGAATGCAGTGATTACATATGTTCTTTCCAATATTGCGACAAGCAAACTCGTCCAAAGGAAAATGAATATACCAGGAAGAACAACAAACAACGAGGCATATTATATTGGATTGATGGAAGGCTTGGGAACAACGATGGAGTATGGATAAAATGGAATTGTAGTTTTCACCAATTATGAACTTGTGTGCAACTAGATGAATGGCGTATACCAAGTTAAGAAGGAGAGGCTAAAAGAACTGCATGGAATAGCAAAAAATATTGTTAGCCAATTTCAATTTTTTAGTTTAAGGCATTGTATAAATGTGAATAAGATGTCTGCTGATTTATTGTGTGGGGCAATGCAAATTCAAGATTCATCTATCAAAGATGAATTAATAGATGAATTAGAATTATACGGGGCAATGCCAATGCCAATGCAAGATTCATCTCTCAAAGATGAATTAGTTTTGAGACGCTCTTCTTCAAAAATTCAAGATTCATCTCTCAAAGATGAATTAGTGTTGAGATGCTCTCCTTCAAAATTTATTCATCGGCATTGTAACATATCTTGGATATGTGTGTGTTGTGTACTTATAAATGTGTCTTCTTTAATGACCATGTGCTTTTTTCAATTATATACCAAGTGTGCTCCCACCACACCATGTAAAGAGCAACTTGGTGAACTTCACATTTGCAACAAGTGGTGAACTTCACATTTTTATGAAATTAAAATGCGGGGACTTCAACAAATTTTTGTTTAAATGGAGTTTCACTTCTTTTTTGGATGGTTTCCATCTACATTTGGCACATGTGATATAATGTTAAATTTTTTATTGGATAGTTGAACTACAATTTGATGGCATGTCAAGTAATGTTGTGATATAATCAAAAAGTTTCTAAAACTCAAGTTTTGGATGGTTGAAGTACATTAGGCATGTGAAGTAATGTTGTGATATAATCAAAAAGTTTTTAAAACTAAGTTTTGGATACCATTTCAATCTACATTTGGCATGTGATATAATGTTAAATGTTTAATGTTTTTATTGGATAGTTGAACTACAATTGGCATGACATGTGAAGTAATTTGTTTTGATATAATAAAGAAGTTTTTAAAATTCAGGTTTTGGACATGGTTGAATTACATTTGGTAAGTTTTAAAAAAAAAATTCACTCAAACAATAGTATGTAGTATGTAAAGATCAAAAACAATCTTAAGATTACTTTTAAGTATGATCAAGTGTTCTTGAAACATTTTCCCACATGATGATACCTTCATTGACCTATGAACTAAAGTAGTTCATAGTCTATATGTTATGCCTCTTTCCCATATAAATCTCTTTAATTTTGATTGGAAATATAAGAAGTAGATATATGTTTGTTGAATTGGGGTCAATGTCATTAATGCACTCAACTAGGTAGCCCAGTTGATTTATAAATTGGTAAACTGATGGTCCATTCAGTTTTAATTGCATTCTAGAATATACATATTCAGTACGTGAAACATTTTTCATCAATGCACATGGGAAAACTACTTGAACAATTAATTGCATTCTAGAACACACACACACACACACACACACACACACACACACACACACATATCCAATATGTGCACAACATTTTTCATCAATGCACATAGAATATATTCGACCATTGGACAGACAAATTTTGTACTAGATTTTCATTCAGGAATAGAAATGTGGGTCAAATCCCACCAAAATTCGAAGAAGTGCTCCAAATATCTTGTTTTAAAAGAATCTTCGTACAAAATTATACCGTGGATGATTTATTTACATTGTGGATACTTTTTACCAAAAAATCCCACAAGAAAAATTGGGTGTGCATTGAGTTCGTGTATATATCCAGTACATGCAACATTTTTCATCAACGCACATAGAAAAACTACTTTCAGTTAATTGCATTCTAGAACATATATATTGAGTACGTGAAACATTTTTCATCAATGCATAGTAAAACTACTTGAACAGTTAATTTCATTCTAGAACACACACACACACACACACACACACACACACACACATATATGTATGCAACATTTTTCATCAATGCATGTATAGAAAAGCTACTTTCAGTTGATACTAGAGTGTGCATGTACCAAAAAAAATTGTACATGTGCAAACACTTGCACAGATAACATAACAAGGCAACTCAATTTTTAATTGAGTAGTGGAAGTTCTAGAACATATAATCCAAAGAGAATAAATTGTTGGGCAGTTCAATCAAAAAAATTCCAATGGAATGCCATCTTCAATAATCCGTTCATGATCAGAGTTTGACATTTTCCATTTCTTAATATTCATTTTTTTCTTTTATTGAACCTCGATAAACTTTATGCATGCTGCACACACCAAGTGACTATATTGACAACTTATGAAATCAGGTTCATAGTCTTCAAAGTAAACAAAATTCCAACTTTGATTAGTTTGTCTGAAAAAATAACCTTTCAGTATAATAGATCCTCTTTCATATAGAAATCCGTGATCATTATAGTCTTCTAATAGTTTCATTTTTCTTTCAGTGCAATGCATCAAATAATACTTCACATTTTCATCGTTGTCAGTAGGTGCAATTACAACAAAAACATCTCCTGCACAATAAAACAAACTTGACAAAATTATATATATTCAAATTTATTTCTAGATCTTTATCGTTAGAAAGCAATTCAAATGTTACCTTCTCTAACAAGATCAAAAACTTGATCACCATCGGATGATATTGTAGTCTCCTCTGATTGCATTTCTTCAAACATTGCAACGAACATCTTTCCATTTGTATTTAGCTCTGTATGTTTCCAATATTTTACATACATTTTGTTTTCACAAATGTCATTAGATTTTGTGTTGTCTATGCAAACAAGACAAAAACAAGAATATTTTATTTTATCCAATGCAAAAACATTTCTGGATGACTTTGTTTTAATTGAATGCAATTTTCGAGTCACTTTTATTGTTTCAACGTCATTTCCAATTGATCTATCTACGTCTTCGATCCCAATATGCCAAAAAAACCTTTATATGGAAAATTTAAAGAAGAATGTAAATATGATATTAAAATACAATCAAAGATAATCATTGTTATAAATGTACATTGTTTATTTAATTAGATATCCAATAAAAATTAAATTGAATGTACCTTCGCACTTCCCTTGATCGGTTAGTTTCATGGATTAGAGCAGCGATGCACCATTGAACAACTTCTTTCACGTCCACAAGTTGGCTTGCAGAGGGTTCATTTGATATCTTCGAAGTGCTCATTTTATGCATGCCCCTGCACCGTCATGTTCTCCTTTTCCATGGCTAGTCTCAAAGAAATTCCAACAATGTTTAATGCAGGTTTTCTTATGAAGACAACACAACAAAAAGAATGATCGTGCAGATTTGAATTTTCCTGCGCATCCGTCTGAGCATATCCAATGTTCATTGAATGTTATTCCACGATTTTTCAAGGAATCATAAATTTTTCCAAAACAATGTTGTACATAATATGTATCATGTGTACGATCGTCACTGATATAAAAGTGATATTCTTTAATAATATGTCGATTTTCACTGGTGCTTTCTATATGATCGACGTTTTTTTCAGCATGTCTATATAGAATATGGACGAGCATGGAGACTTGGTCAGAATGATAGCATTCACTCTGAATTTATTTTTGTGGAACAAATGTGTAATTTTCTGCAAAATCAATTACTGGCAAAATGGTCCCTGGTGGAAAAACTTCATGGGATTTTTTGAATTGCAAGTCTTGCCATTGAGCTCTATGGGAATGCGTGGTGTATTTGTAAATTTCTGCCTCAAACTTTCTCAAAAAGTCTATCACAAAAATTTCTTCTTCTCGTAATTCAATTCTTTTAAAACTATTTTCACCTTGAATCGATGTATGGATATATTCATATCTCTTCCATTTCACTTTCATGTTGGACAATGATTGATCATTTATATCAGTACGATATTTTTTTTGAAATTTAGTCAAATTTCCACAATCATCGCATTTTTTACCACCAACACATTTCTTTTCGTAAAATAGTTCATCTCTTTCTCTTTCACATAGAATTTGAGATATGAAATCACAGATAGTGGAAGGAGGAGGTGAATCCTTCCAAATTGTTCTACCAAAATCAAGGAATGTGTCATAATATAACTCAAATTCCACATGATAACGGCAACAACAAGTGTCGCATACGGTGATAGGTTTTACATACCATGGTTTTTGTTGAACAAAAGCACTGATTGAAACATGAATTTCATGATTCTCTTCTTTGAACTTATTGAACAACTCTATCTGAGTGGTTTCCAAGAAATGTTTTTCATGTTGTTCATACTGATTTCATGCTATTCTTCTTCGTATCACATGCCTTGTAGTTGGAGAAACACGCGGATTGTTCTTCCAATATTCATATATTATTTTTTTTAAGATTTTCTCCAAGTCTATCTTTGTATGGTTGCCTACAAATAGCTCTCCAACAAGCAAGTTCATCATTTACATCTATTTGCAACCGAAATTTCCGATGTTTGTGCAAATTTTTTCACGAGGTTCCTAATGCTCATGCCATAGATTTTACCAAGCGATTCTCTTTAGTACTTGATGAAACCACTGCCATATGTATTGCTCTACGTACAACTGAAACATTTTTCTGTCTAGATCTTTTGATTGAATTTATAACACTATTTATATTTTGTATCACATTTTCCTTCATTTTTTTTTATCTTTGGTTGATTTTCGAATACCCAATAAAGTCGTAGCATCTTTTAATTTCCTTAATGATAGGAGACCTTTCAACATTTGGGCTTGAACTGTCACATTTTCCTTTATGAAATACTTCTAAAAAATGCTGTTAACACGATATCGTATATAATGGTTAGCTTTTTTATCTCCATATGTTTGAGTGTCAACATTTTCTAACATCCCATCATCGACATTGATTTCATTTGTACATATTCGAATGAATAGTGTACATAATAAGTTTACATATTCAATAAATAACTAAATTAATAAATATATGTATAATTTTAATAATACGTGCATGTGTTCAACACACACACACACACACACACACACATATATATATATATATATATATATATATATATATATACCTTGTGATTCAATTTCTTCACTTGAATTTCTTTCATCATTTTCACCATCTTCAATCATTGGTTCAATATATCTTTCACTTTCTCTTTCAAAATTTTGTATCTCATCATCAATGTTTTGAGGAATATCTCTCTCTGTTTACATTGCAAAATATTTTTCAAATTAGTTCATCAAATAAGAATTAAGCTTCACATTTTACACTAGGAAAATTTTAAATATATCAAAATTATAATATTTATATTTACATACCTGTTTCAACTCCTAGTTGAGGTTGATTTTCCCCTTCAATATTTGAGAGTGCTTCTATCTTTCTTTTGCGAGATTGTCTCGTCTCTTCTCTACGTTCCTCAGGGTCTCTTTTTTTATCATATTTTCTCGTACAATTTCGTCGATTTCCCATGATAATAGAGTATGAAGTTCAAAAAATTTCCTTCAAAAATTTAGACAAAAACTCAATTAGAAAAAACATCACAAAAGATTTAATTTAAAAAAAACTCATTTTAAATTTTTTGCAAAAAATACATACTCCAATCCAAAACACTTACTTTAAAAAATTCAAGAAAAAAATGTCTTATAAAAATGAAACGAAGTTCAAAATATTTCCTTCCAAGTCCTACAAAAAAATTTCATTTAAAAAGTTACACAAAAACTCATTTTAAAAAATCATTATAAAAGATTTACTTCAACCCAAAACCAAAAAATGTCCTTTCGAAATTAAGCCCAAATTCATACTTAAAAAAAAAATGAAGCCCAAAAAACTGTATCACATACCTTCAAGAAATGTCTTTTGAATGTACCTCCAAAAAATTTTGAATGTACCTCCAAGAAAATTATTTAAACCCAAAAAAATTCCTTGCAAAATCATATGAAATGTACGAAAATAATGTGTCTCAAAGAAAATTCCTTTGAATGTACCTCCAAGAAAAGTCCTTAAACCCAAAACTATTATTTGCAAAATCAGATCAAGACATTTATAAAATCAGACAAAATGTGCGAAAATATGCGAAAATAATGAATGGTTTCACAGCAATTTATATTGCCGCGAAATGTTTTTTTTGAAGGGGCTCGGCGGTACTTTCCGGCCGACGTAAAGATAAGTCAAAGTTTGGCCGAAATTCTAATAAATAGTTCGGCCAAACTACTTTGTCATTTGATTAACGTGCCATCGGCGCAAAAAACAGTTCGACCAAACTTTGTTTACGAATTCGGCCGAACTAACGCGTCACCAATTACGCAGAGCCAAGCCCTGAATACGTTTCTGCAACTTTGGACTGATTAAACTCCATGAAACATTCTGAATTAACTGTCGGAACCAAGACAAGCATTTTCAGAATTGAATCTACTTTTAGGAAATATAACTTTCATGGAATTTCATAAATAGTTACTAATTTTAATTAATTTTGTAATGAAATGGATGCAAACAATTTCTGAAGGTCATTATGATTCAGTGAAATCAAAATTCTGTATCTTCCAAAATACATTGTAAAAAGAATTGAAAAAATTATCATACATTACATTGGTCCGTTGTCTCTAATGGGTAGCTTTTATATTTTTAGTTTATAACTTATATGTTAAGGAATTTCTTGCGTCGCGAAACATATTCAAAATATGCAGTTTTTCATATTGGACCAGTTCAAAAAATTCTAGTAAATATGATATGCTTCCATTGGCTTTGTAAATATGACGAAACCGAAGTAGACTCTGTCTAGATTGTTGTAACACATTTTTTTCTCAAAAACATAAATTTTCAAAGAATACAACATTGCGTATTAACATGACTTCTTATGAATCCGTTGATTGTTAAAAAACACACACTCAAAGAAACGCTAAGTTGACATAATAAATGCGTATAAAAAAATTCCAAAAAATAAATAATAGAAAGCTAACAAAATTTTTGACAACTTTTATTTTTATCGCAAAATGAAATTCTAAACAGAAAAATTGTTTTAGCTTGCAGAAAGTTGAAGAACTGAAAAAAAGAGAAAGTTTTTTCTCAAAAAAGGGAAAAAAGTGTAACCCAACTTCACATTTTCACATTTTTATAGTCAAGCCCTATGCAATATAGTTAATGCTCGTAAATATATATATATATATATATATATATATATATATATATATATATATATATATATATTTTAAAAGATTATTTTTATGTTAGGAAAAAAAACTAATAATGACCCTACTTTACCAACCAACCAAATACTATTAACAAGTAAAGTAAACTCGTTATATGAAGGGGTTTCATTAAAATTGTTCCTTAACACAATTTTTTTTTTCCAATCTTGAAATGCTTGCCATATTTTAAATATTTAATTTCTTCGAAACGTTTTCAAATAGCACAAATGCAAAATAATTCCTTTTTTTTTTCCAATCTTGAAATGCTTGAGATATTTTAAATATTTAATTGCTTCAAACATTTTAAAATAACACAAATGCAGAATAATTCCATTATGCAACAACTCAAGCATGCTATTGTCACTAGAGAAATACAATATGAGACATTAGAAAATTAGAAATTGGCATTGAAATACCAAGAGAGCCTGCAAAGTTGAGTTGAGTTTTTGGTAGAATGTTGACAATTTTACAAATAGTTGTCTTCCACCGTAAACATCCATACCAAGCTCTTAATTTTCTATATGCATAACTTTGATAGCTTATTACAGCTACAATATAACTTTCATAGCCTAATACAAGTACAATATAGCATTAATAAATTATTTGAACCTTCTAAATAGGAAATTTAACATTATGGAAAAAAATAAATCATGCACTAATGCTAAGGTAAAAACTATTTTAGATAGAATAAAGGCAAGGAAGCATGGATAACATTTGTGAAAGGAAACCATTAAATCTCGTTTCTCATTTGCAATAAAATTTCATTCTATGCATGGATTGGGCAAGGCAATCACCAATCCAAATAGTCAATTGGAACAGATTGTTTACTTCTGCTCTTTGATATAAAATCAGAGTTAGCTTAAGTAGACTGCAATATGTATCAAAAATTTTTGCAATTGGGCCATTGACAACCTCTTCCTTTGTTCCATATTTGAATTCATCCACAACTATCTTGTGCATCTCTTTATCAACATGGTTGAGCTTTACCTCATCCTTTTTGTAGGGCATTGTCCTATTACATGTTCCTCCAAGTCAAGGTAAATAGGACATATTCATGTCCTCACAATCACATTTTGTTCTAGCTAATTTACAATATTTACCTGATTAGCACATGGCTTTTAGCTTTTTGATATTGCATTAGTGGGATTATGTGCAGGTCCCACATGATTGTGGTTAAAATTTACATCAAAAGATTTTTGGGGTGCTCCACTCCCAATCCTTAAATTTGGGATGGGCCCAATTGACATATTTTGGTGAAATTGCTACTTCAAGCACAACAATGAAAGACAAATCTTCTCAAATCTTGATGAGATGAACTACTTCAGTATATCTTTTCACCTTTAAGAGAAACTGCTAATTTATCTTGTGGTTATTTTTTTATTATTTACTGCAATCCAATTTGGAATTGTTAATACCCAATTTGAAATGATTAATACTTAAAATATAAAATTATAAATATATATGTAATAGATATATATCTCTATAATTCGAATATTTTTTTTTATTACATAAAAAATAATCAATACATTTAAAAAGAAACAATAATGCTTTAATTATATTTCAGGACACAGTACATAAAACTTAATATTTGAGGAGATTCTAAAAATCTAAAATACAGTATAACAAAAGGTTGTAACAATCTAGATTGTGAAATATGCTTTCAATCTGGACAACAGATCACCCAATCTTTTGCTTCTTGGGATCGGAGGACGGTAGAAATGGACAAGTGAGGTGTCCGCCAAAAGTCACTCCAAGTTGTCCCGGGTTGCCATTGCCCAACTCATCTATCCGATAACCATTCAGATAAGTCTCTGGCTCATACACCTTGTACCTCAATTTATGGACCTTCCTGGCTTCCTCCTCTTCCGCATCCTCCTTCAACCAAATCCTTTCCTTCGACCACCCTCACGGTCTTGGCGGTAGAAACCATTTCACAAAAATGCCAACGCAGAGCTGCAGGATGACCTCCACCGTCCAGATAAGATAATACGGCTGACGTGGATAACCCATGGCGTTCAAAAGCCTCTCCTCCAATAAGAAATATATGATCCATCTGCCTACCGAACGTAGGCAAGCAGGTACAGTCGACAGCAGGAGATCCAATGTGGCATCGCCGATCTCCTTGTTGGAATCTGAGTACACCATTTTGTTGGCTTTGTATTGCCGGTTGAAGATCTCCATTCCCTCCACCGTGTCGGGAATGTCTTGGATGCCCATTCGCATGCCGATGTGGTGCCACATCACGAAGGTCGCCATCTTTTAATTTTCTATCCACTCTCGGTAACTGAACCTGCAAATAGAAAAATGAAAACCAGTTTAAATTTATCTCTAAAATTCAATTAAATTAATTGGAAAAGAGAATGAGCGACCATACTTGGAGACAAATCACTGGGGCTCCAAGATGAAGACGGAGAGTGTGTAGAGAAAATCTTGATTGGAAATGTTGTAGTGGTCGTGAATGAAGTTGAGGCGGCGGAGCACAAGGGATCCTCGAGGGCTGTCAATGTGATTAAGGATAATCTCCTGCAGTAGAATTTCAGTGTCTTCGTATCGTTTGGTGACAGCTGCGGGTGAGAACTGGTGAGCGGAAACTAGCAGTTTGGATATGGAGGGAATGGCAAAAGTCTTGAAAAGGGAAAATTGGAGAGCCTTCATGCCGAGTAGAGGGAACTCCACGTGAATTGCGAGCTTCGACAGAGCGAGCGCGTCGTGGAGGGGATCCATTGATGAAATTAGAGCCAAGCGTTTGCGTCAAAGGAGAAAGCAGACGCCCACCCACAAGAAGAAAAATATGAGAAGGAAAATGATCATGGCGGAAGGAAGGAAGAATGTGTTTTTAGGTTTGGTGCAGGGATGGATGAAAGGCCTCGAAACGTTCGCTTTGCAAATATTCAGAGCCTCGTTTTTATTTTAAGTTGTACATCAAATCAATCAACTTAATACCTGAATGCTAAAATTTTAATATATTATTCAACTTAATACTTGAACACTAAAAGTTTAATATATTATTTCAACTCTACCATCTGATCCACTTTCGTGGCATTAACTGTATAATACACACCTGAAAATGGCGAGAGTCACTGGATTGGAAGTGCTGACTCTCGTCTTGAAAGTCACATCATGGTGTCTTACATGGAATGGACAATCCAGATTCCAAATACAAATGTGTACGTTTCTATTCTTTAAAAGAATTAAGTTGTACACCAAATCAATGAGGCCGAACAAAATTATAGATATTATGAAGCATAATTTTATTTTAAAAGTGTTAAGGAGAATTGAACTGGCGTTGTTTTTTAGTTTTCATGATTTTATTTTAATTATCAATAATTACTGTTTATTTTAAGAATTTTAATTTAATTATTATTAAGTAAATTATAAGGATTTATCTCTATCAAATATTTTAAAATATTTTTAATTACAGGAGTGTCTATTTTGGAATAAAACTTTCATAATTTTAATTTAGTCATCAATAATTTTATTTTAAATAGTTGGTAAACATATATAAGTATCAATTATAATAAGGATTAAAATACTAATTTCATAATACATTATAACTTTAATATTATTATTATTATTATTAATTATCAAAAGAATCAATATATCACTTAAACATATATACATTTTAAAAAAAAGACTATTAACCATAGATATTCATGAGACTTTATCATAGATATTCACCTCAATTTATTATAAATATTCTTAATGTGTAAATAGAATTTCTTACAATAAAATCCATCTAACTCTGATCTAGCATGCCTGGGAGGGATCAAATTCCTCGCGGTGCAAATATTTCCTCAAATTCTACACTCCAAAAAAGAAATTTTCAGGTCCAAAGTTTTTTAATTATTTATTTATATAGTTACACATCATACTTGGCTATAGAATGTGTCTCTCCGCCCAATCATCTCTTATCAATACATCATGCATGCCCAAAAAATCATAACTCATTTCATATGATACTCAATACAGCATGCATGCCCAAAAAACCATAACTCATTTCATATGATACTCAATACAATATGCATGCCCAAAAAACCATTACTCATTTCATATGATACTTGTTCATATAATATTTTATTCTTAATTAACTATTTTATGGTAGAGATTTAACCTCGAGGAGATATTCTAAACATTTATACTAGTATACACAATTCAAAGGTTGAGATATATCTCCAAGGTAGTTATGCTCTTTTAGTTGAACTGATTAATTAAAAAAATTATCACATGAACAAGTGTCATATGAAGAGAGTCATGGGTTTTTTGGGCATGTGGTTTTGATAAGTAGTTATTGTTATTATTATTATTCAAATTGAAGTTATAATTACGGTGTAAAGTGTACCTATTTGATAACAACTTTCCTAAATTGCTACGTGTACCATTGTGCACCCTTGATTTTAATGTTAGACGATTCAAATAATCTCTACCTTAGGATTATATATTGCTATTTTTAATCAGTTACAGAGGAAAATATATATTAACGAACATCAGAACTTCGTGAGGGTTTCTGCTCACATACATTGAGCTCATTTTTTTCTTCGATGGCTACAAATTTGTTGACAAGGGAAAGGGCATTACTGATTAATTCATCGAGCTCATTTTCTTCTCGGGTGGCTACGAATTTTCAGATTCTAATAGGTTTAGTTAAGGGGGAATCCGATGATGGTGCTCACAAGCACTTGAAGCTTCTTCTTCCTCATGATACTTTGCTCATAGGCCATAACTATCGCCTCGTTTGCTTTGAAGGTATATTGTTGGATATTTAATCTCCACATTTTTTCAAGTGTTTTTTTTGTTAAGTTGCAGAGTTTTTCTTGTGAAGGTCTTCATGATAAATTTGCAACCGATTTGAGCCTACAGATTTGTACGCGGCTCTAAAATTTGCAAATAAAGCAATTAAATCCAATGGTTTGCTCATCTTGTGCAAGCTATGGATATCTCTTGTAGAGATAAGGTGAGGTACGATGCTGCCTCTTCTCTCTGCTAAAATCTTAAATGGAACTAAATCAAGGGACTTTTAGGTAGCCTTTTACCTCTTTGTAGAATCCATAGGGTTTGAAATTTCTCGTTTTGGTTCCCTGGTTGGGTCACAAGAGCTATGTGGGATATTGTTATTGATGGATGGTTTAAACCATAGGTTTGAAACATTGCCAGAACAGAAATAAGGTTCACTATAATCCGAAGTCTCTCGCAAAATAATTTTTTCTATATACCAGGTTGGATGATTTTTCTCACTTGATTACTTATACTGCAATAACATTGTCAATAATGTATATCTCTCAAAATAAGCCGCTGTGTTCAAAGCGAATAATTTGGAGAGAATGTTAATGAGACATCTATAAGGTGCTTTGGAGGGACCGTGCATGGAAAAATCTAGTCATGGTTTCTAATCGGTTTTGTGATCCCTTTGAAACGCATTTTAAAGGATGTCAAATAATTTTCACAGTTAGAGATTGCTTGTGAAGGGTTTCACAATAAATTTGCAACCGATTTGAGCATACAAACTTGTAGGTGGCTCTGTCAACATTGAAAATTAAACCATTAAAGCCAGGAGTTTGTTCTATCACCTCGTTAGCTTTCAAGGTATATTGTTGGATATTTACTCTCCAAATTTTTTCAAGTTTTTTTTTGGTTAAGTTGTAGAGTTTTGCTTGTGAAGGGCTTCATGATAAATTTGCAACTGATTTGAGCCTACAGATTTGTACGTGGCTCTGAACTTTGCAAATAAAGCAATTAAAGCAAGTGGTTTTCTCATCTTGTGCAGGTTATGGATATCTCTTGTAGAGATAAGGTGAGGTACGGTTCCGCCTCTTCTCTTTGCTAAAAGCTTAAATGGAACTAAAACAAGGGACTTTTAGGTAGCCTTTTACCTCTTTGTAGAATCCATAGGGTTTGGAATTTCTCGTTTTGGTACCGAGGTTGGGTCACAAGGGCTATGTGGGCTATTGTTATTGCTGGATGGTTTAAACCCTAGGTGTGAAGCATTGCCAGAAAAGAAATAAGGTTCACTATAATCCGAAGTCTATCGCAAAATAATTTTTTCTATATACCAGGTTGCATGATTTTTCTTAGTTGAGTACTTATACTGCAATAACATTGTCAATAATGTATCTCTCTCAAAAGAAGCCGATGTGTTCAAAGCGAATAATTTGGAGAGAATGTTAATGAGACATCTATAAGGTGCTTTGGAGGGACTGTGCATGGAAAAATCCACTCATGGTTTCTAATCATTTTTGTGAGCCCTTTGAAACGCATTTTACAAGCTGTCAAATAATTCTCACAGTTAGAGATTGCTTGTGAAGGGCTTCACGATAAATTTGCAACTGATTTGAGCATACAAATTTGTAGGTGGCTCTGTAAACTTTGCAAATTAAACCATTAAATCCAGGATATTGTTCATCTTGTGCAAGATATGAATAGCTCTTGTAGAGAGATAAGGTGAGGTATGATGTTGCCTCTTCTCTTTGCTAAAAGCCTAAATGGAGAAACATTGTCAGTTAGAGATTTCTTGTGAAGGGCTTCACAACAAATTTGCAACCGATTTGAGCATACAAATTTGTAGGTGGCTCTGTAAACTTTGCAAATTAAACCATTAAAGCCAAGAGTTTGTTCTATCGCCTAGTTAGCTTTGAAGGTATATTGTTGGATATTTAATCTCCAATTTTTTTCAAGTTTTTTTTTGTTAAGTTGCAGAGTTTTTTTGTGAAGGGCTTCATGATAAATTTGCAACCAATTTGAGCCTAGAGATTTGTACATGGCTCTGAACTTTGCAAATAAGGCAATTAAAGCCAGTGGTTTTCTCATCTTGTGCAGGCTATGGATATCTCTTGTAGAGATAAGGTGAGGTACGATGCTGCCTCTTATCTTTTCTAAAAGCTTAAATGGAACTAAATCAAGGGACTTTTAGGTAGCCTTTTACATCTTTGCAGAATCCATAGGGTTTGGAATTTCTCGTTTTGGTTCCCTGGTTGGGTCACAAGGGCTATGTGGGCTATTGTTATTGAGGGATGGTTTAAACCCTAGGTGTGAAGCATTGCCAGAACAGAAATAAGGTTCACTATAATCCGAAGTCTCTCGCAAAATAAATTTTTCTATATGCCAGGTTGGATGATTTTTCTCACTTGAGTACTTATAATGCAATAACATTGTCAATAATGTATCTCTCTCAAAAGAAGCCGCTGTGTTCAAAGCGAATAATTTGGAGAGAATGTTAATGAGACATCTATAAGGTGATTTGGAGGGACTGTGCATGGAAAAATCCAGTCATGGTTTCTAGTTGGTTCTGTGAGCCCTTTGAAACACATTTTACAAGCTCTCAAATAATTCTCTTAGTTAGAGATTGCTTGTGAAGGGCTTCACGATAAATTTGCAACCGATTCCGCTATATATATGGCAAGGTTTCCCAATCCCTAATTCAACCGGTCGCTATAGCTAATGTTGCTGCATGTACATTCTTGTTGTAGGAGATGATAATTATTTTTAGCTAATTTTGCTGCAACAGGTGCAGTCTTGTTGCAGGGTATGATAATTAGTTTTAGCTAATGTTGCTACAACTACAGACTTGTTGCAGGTGATGATAATTAGTTTTTGGCAATGAGACTATTTTCATAGTTATATTTACTCGTACATGTTTTTTCTTGTCATTAACTTTAGATACATTTATTCTTTTTGGTACATTTGGTCTAGGAAATCCTGGTCAGAATATTAAACATAGGAAAAATATTGACCAGAATAGTGTTACTTGGTTGTAATTGGTGGATATCTTAGTCAGAATAATGTCATTTATTAATTGGAATAGTGAAGCTATATTTGAATTCTTGCTTCCTAAAAATTTCTAACCATTCTAACCACAATATTGAATAGTGAAGTTATATTAGAATGTTTTTGGTTGTAAAGATTGAAAAAATCTATAGTTTTAGGAAATTCTCTTCGTTTCAAGTACTATACTATGGGGAACTGTCAGGCCTCAGATTCTGCAAGTATTTTTGTTGAACACCTAGGGGGTAAGATTGAGAATATTTATTGGGTAGTTAGTGCCAATAAGGTCATGGTTTCCAATCCTAGAAACTATGTTGCTCTGATTCTAATAGGTTTAGTTAAGGGGAAATCCAAGTTTTCTCTTCTTTTCAAGTACTGTACTATGGGGAACTATCAGGGCTCAGATTCTGCAAGTATTTTTGTTGAACACCCAGGGGGTAAGATTGAGAAGATTTATTGGGCAGTTAGTGCCAATAAGGTCATGGTTTCCAATCCTACAAACTATGTTGCTCTGATTCTAACAGGTTCAGTTTAGGGGGAATCTGATGATGGTGCTCACAAGCATTTGAAGCTTCTTCGTCCTGATGATAGTTACTTTGATCATAGGCCATAACTATCGCCTCGTTAGCTTTGAAGGTATATTGTTGGATATTTAATCTCCAAATTTTTTCAAGTTTTTTTTTAGTTAAGTTGTAGGGTTTTTCTTGTGAAGGGATTCATGATAAATTTGCAACCGATTTGAGCCTATAGATTTGTACGTGGCTCTGAACTTTTCAAATAAAGCAATTAAAGCAAGTGGTTTGCTCATCTTGTGCAGGCTATGGATATCTCTTGTAAAGATAAGGTGAGGTACGGTGCTGCCTCTTCTCTTCGCTAAAAGATTAAATGGAACTAAATCAATGATGAATGGACCTTGACATGAATTATAGTGTAATTGTTTTGGTAGCTAGAGCAGACAGGCAAAGTTAATAATTTTATTATCTCAGGTTGCAATTGTTTTTTCGGTCTTCATGGGTTCTGTTTTTGTTTTTGACCATGCTTATAATTGTTAGGTGGATAGTATTGTTCCGTGGATGCTATTTTTCTGGATTTATATATAAGTCTATCCACTATATATATCGCAGGGTTTCCCAATCCCTAATTCAACCGGTCGCTATAGCTAATGTTGCTGCATGTACAGTCTTGTTGTACGAGATGATAATTATTTTTAGCTAATGTTGCTGCTGTAGGTGCAGTCTTGTTGCAGGGGATGATAATTAGTTAAATAGCTAATGTTGATGTAGCTACAGACTTGTTGCAGTTGATGATAATTAGTTTTTGGAAATGAGACTATTGTCATAGTTATATTTACTCGTACACGTTTTTTTTTTTCGGTCATTAACTTTAGATACATTTTTTCTTTTTGGTACATTTGGTCTAGGAAATCCTGGTCAGAATATTAAACACAGGAAAAATCTTGACCAGAATAGTGTTACTTGGTTGCAATTGGTGGAAATCTTAGTCAGGATAATGTCATTTCTTAATTGGAATAGTGAAGCTATATTTGAATTCTTACTTCCTGAAAATTTCTAACCATTCTAACCACAATATTGAATAGTGAGGTTATATTAGAATTTTATTGGTTGTGAAGACTGAAAAAATATATAGTTTTAGAAGTTTTATCTTCGTTTCAAGTATTGTACTATGGGGAAATGTCAGGCCTCAGATTCTGTAAGTTTTTTTTTGAACACCTAGGGGGTAAGATTGGGAATATTTATTGGGAAATTAGTGCCAATAAGGTCATGGTTTCCAATCCTGCAAACTATGTTGCTCTGATTCTAACAGGTTCAATTAAGGGGGAATCTGATGATGGTGCTCACAGGAATTTGAAGCTTCTTCATCCTGATGATACTTACTTTGATCATAGGCCATAACTATCGCCTGGTTATCTTTGAAGGTATATTGTTGGATATTTAATCTCCAAATTTTTTCAAGTTTTTTTTTTTGTTAAGTTGCAGAGTTTTGCTTGTGAAGGGCTTCATGATAAATTTGCAACCGATTTGAGGCTACATATTTGTACGTGGCTCTGAAATTTGCAAATAAAGAAATTAAAGCCAATGGTTTTCTCATCTTGTGCAGGCTATGGATACCTCTTGTAGAGATAAGGTGAGGTACGGTGCTGCCTCTTCTCTTTGCTAAAAGCTTAGATGGAACTAAATAAATGATGAATGGACCTTGACATGAATTATATGCAATTTTTTTGGCAGCCAGAGCAGTCAGGAAAAGTTAATAATTTTTTAATCTGAGTTTGCAATTGTTTTTTCGGTCTTCATGGGTTCTATTTTTTTTTTTTTTTACCATGCTTAAAATTGTTAGGTGGATAGTATTGTTCCGTGGATATTATTTTTCCGGATTTATATATAAGTCTATCCGCTATATATATGGCAGGGTTTCCCAATCCCTAATTCAACCGGTAGCTATAGCTAATGTTGCTGCATGTACAATATTGTTGTCGGAGATGATAATTAGTTTTAGCTAATGTTGCTGCAGCAGGTGCAGTCTTGTTGCATGGGATGATAATTAGTTTTAGCTAATGTTGCTGCAGCTACAGACCTTTTACAGGTGATGATAATTAGTTTTTGGCAATGAGACTATTGTCATAGTTATATTTACTCATACATGTTTTGTTCCTGTCATTAAATTTAGATGCATTTTTTCTTTTTGGTACATTTGGTCTAGGAAATTCTGGTCAGAATATTAAACACAGGAAAAATATTGACCAGAATAGTGTTACTTGGTTGCAATTGGTGGAAATATTAGTCAGAATAATGTCATTTCTTAATTGGAATAGTGAAGCTATATTTGAATTCTTACTTTTTGAAAATTTCTAACCATTCTAACCACAATATTGAATACTAAAGTTATATTAGAATCCTTAAATTTTTTAACCAGATTACAGAGAATTGCAGAAGGATTGTCTATGCAAAACTCTTTTGGAAAAATTGATTTCTATTGCAATCAAGCGTGATCTAAAGAGGAGTTTTATTTAGAAAACAATGGAAATTTTTTCAAGATTATGATAAAATTTGACAGAGATTTTTGATAATTTGAGTTATAGTTGTCAAACATTAATATTTTGGGTGTCACAAAAGTTTTCTTGTTTTAACTTGGGTTATGAAGTCAAGCCTTATCCTTAGCATTATTAACTGGGGTCGCATTAGTTAATGCAGATTGTAAGACAACATCTAAAGAAAGATGCAAAGAGTCATCCCACCAAAAGATATGTTTAAGAGCTTGTGGCACCTGCTGTGGAAAATGAAATTGTGTTCCTCCTAGTACATCTGGAAACAAGGATGTCTGCCCTTGTTATGCTAACCTGAAAACACACGACAATAAACATAAGTGCCCATGAATATGACGCTGGCAGTACAAGCATTATAGTTTTAAGATTTCTAAGTTTTGAATCATATATATTTACTAGTTTAAGGTATAAATAAGATTCCAATGGTTGCGAATAAAATATAATAAATCATTTACCAGACTGAATTGGATTGTATGATCTTGAATCACTATGGGAAAGGTCGGAAATCTTTCTCTTGATATTGAAAGATTTGTGTTTTGATGAGATTCTACATATGATTTACTATCGATGTGTCATAATGAGGAAGCACAATTTTGAGATGTGAATTATTCATTTGACATAGCAATTTGATTTTTATTTTTATTTTTTATGCGGTTTGGGTTGTTTTTGAAGTTTTACCAATGGTTTAATATGGAAAGTTTTATGATTTGAAAATATATCAAACACTACAATATAATAAATTAAATTTATTTTGTGAAATAAAAGGCTTCCCACCTGTTCATGTGGAAGAGTTTGATTTGTAAACCATTTCTATTCTTTAGTAGTTTTATGTTAGTTATAATTTTCTCCCATAGTTTTACAATATTTGATCATATATCTATATATATTTCAATTTTTAAATTTAATATTAATGGTAATAGGGGTAATTTGAAATTCTTCATTGGGATTGGTTGAAATTTTAAGATTTTTTCTTCTATACTACTATTTCCTATGTTACTGCTTTACAACGTTTCCTTTGCAACATATGGTGCAATTTCTAGTTTAGTTCTTTGAAAACAACTCCCCTAGCTGCCACTGTGTACTATTGTTGACTGTAAGATCTATTGTTATATGATTGGGAGTTCTTCCACCATTAGATATCAATGTGTTAACTTTCAACCAAATCTTGATTTGTGTAACTGTTCAACATATTTATCTTTAAAATAAATGTAATTAGAACTCATAAACATACTACCCAATCAAGTAATTTGTAGTTATTGGAGTTATCAGTTCTCAAATATTCATAATTCCATAATAAAGTTGAAGCCACTGAAAGGTCTAATAACAATGACATATTAATGAAAAGTTCAATGGAAGGATTGTATTCGTCTGTCCTAAATGGTTTTGACTTTGCCCTGCTGGAACAGAACAATGTTTCCTAAAGTGCTAACAAGAGAACATAGTAATCGCTTACTAGTGAAATCTCTTCCTTGTAGCTACTTTTAGTGTGTTGAAACTTATAGGGACATGTGTCTCCTAAGATATGTGAATCCATAACAATTATGCCTGTTTAGATTAAGGAACCAATTTTGCTTTAAAATTTCTTATATTAATTTTCTTTATTTATTACACATCGTGATATCTTTATTTGTAGCAAATTATGCGAGAAACTCTGCGATACAATTATTAATATGTAGGATACATGCGGACTCCTAAAAGTGGGAATCTTGCTCCCTATGAAAACTTCTTGAAATGCCATGTAAAGTACTCATTGTTCTTATAGAAAGATGGGAAATGAGACTAAAAGTTCAATAATTCGCTCCAACGAAATTAGGTTAGTTCTTGCGAAACCTGCTTCTTCCCCTCTTGATCTTTCTTTCTAGATTGCGATATAGAGATCGTTATAAATATAGGAAGTTCAACTTAGATATGCGCTAGTCCAAGAGCTAATGATTGGCGCAGTTTAACAACAAACCAACCCTAGAATCTATGCAAGTGGAAAAACCAACTTCAACTAACGTTGAATTTGTTTTCTTATTATTTGGAAGTTGGTATCTAACCTAGGTTCTACCTCCTTATTATACTTGCGGTCCGTGCTTGGTAAATTTGGCTTTGCCTTTGCTTTTTTTTTTTATACATATCTAATATGTAATATGGTATGATCCAAGTCGAGATTCATAAACCCCCGCTACAATGGTAAAAGCACCGGCGAGCTACAACAACCAAACAACCAAATAACAAGAAAACCTAATGTGAAATTTCATGGGCTAGAGAATGAATCACTAAACCGAGCTCAATGTGTTTTTTGACCGTTTTCTTTTGATGATTTCCCACCTCCTTTACCGGCTTCACCGAGTAGCTTCTCACTTCTATATGTAAGGTTTATGCAGGATAATCGTATGATACCTAGGCGTACTTCCAGGTTAATAACATAGTAGAATTGACCATTATATATATATATATATATATATATATATATATATATATATATATAATCTTCTGCTTAATCGATCTCTGCCGCTAGATAAATTGGATCAATTTAGTAAACTGCTTTTGTCCCTACCTCCGTTGCTACTGGCTCTTATAGGTCTTGATCTACTTTTGATTTTCTAACTGGTCATGGATCCACTTCATCTGTTGGATCTACACCTCAAACCACCCTTGCTTCGCTCAAGAGATGCAAATTTATTTATATATAATTATTTGGTTCTTTATTGAATTAACTTAAATCAACCTTTCAGAGAGGAAGCTTTGCATTTGAATTTATGAAAATTTGTTAAAATTAGACAATAACTTTTATATTTAGAACAATAGTTAAACTTAGGAGGATTTTCTCAAATTTGATAAAATATTGATTTTTTTTTAATATACTGACGCTAATAATAGTAAATTATTTTTACAATAAGAGAAAATAAATTCTAACCAGTATAAGCATTACAATATGTTTTTCTTTACATATCATAGCTATCATGTTCCATGTTTTAAATATTCCATGTTCCATGGTTGTAACTTGTAAATTATGCTACTCAGCACTTGGAAATTGATCTACTACTAGTTTTATTGTGGTGCATGTTTAGCCTGATTAGCGCATGCTTCTTTCACAATGTTAACATATTTTGAGGTGTAATCAAGGTAAAAATTGAGAAAGGTTAATAGATGATGGGTCTTATGGGTTCACAGTAAAGTTAAAACTACTATTAAGAATAAAAAATATTAAATTGAAAATGATAAATCAAACAAAAATATGAAGAAAAAAATTTCAAAACAAGTTTCCACACAATAATTTGATAGAAGAGAAAAATTAGCCTAAAAAATTCTATAATCTTATGATCAAATATCATTCATAGACCATCTACTTGAAACTTACAAGAATATATTCAACTTAAAGTTTCTTTTCTAGCTTCTATAGAAAGAGACCTTCAATAAGGTACCCACATTATATTCAATGTAAATAAAGTATTTTCTTTGCTTCCTCCCTACCCTTGTTTCTACAAAATCTCACTAATATTTCAAGGGAAATAATAATGGTTACTGTGTCATTTTGAAAAGAAAGTATAATGTTAGTGTAAACAAGCTTGGGTCTAAAAAGATAATGGTGGTTTTTAACATAAACATAATTTATAATAATTGATAGATATATATTTGTAGTAAGTTATTGGATTTATATTATATAACACATTACAAAAATTTTAAAAATAATAAAAATTAATTAAATTATGACTTTAATTTAAACTATTTTATTAATTTTTTTTTGTAAGCTTGGTAGGACTTTTCATTTTCCTTTTTCTCTCTCCTTTTTTTCTTTTCTTTTTTAATCCATCTTCATCAACATGTCTAGATACATCACCCATATGGTGGAATTATTTTTTTTTCTCCATTTTTTTTTTCTTTTTTACCCCATCTTCATAAACATGTCTAGATACATCATCCCTATAGGGGAAGGGAATTGAACCTCTGATGTGCTATTTTATTATTATTATTAATTATAATAAAATTTAATTTATTAATTTAAATAGGATTTGTTACAATACCATGGATTATCAATAACACATGTCTAGAAAGTCATAACTCATTTCATATGACACATTTTCATATAACATTTTTTTATTAATCAATTTAATTAAAAAGGTAAAAGGAGTATAACTAATTTTAAGATAAATATCAAATTTTAATCTATCTAGTACTAAGAAAAGAGCTATCACTTATCTTCCTACCTACTTCTTGTTTTTACAAACCCTCACTATTATTTCAAGTGAAATAATATTGGTTACTTTGTTATTTTGAAAAGAGAGTATAATTGTAGTAAACAAGCTTGGGTCTAAAAAGAGAGTGGTGGTGTTTAACATAAATGTAGAAGCGTTTTACAACTCAAATTTTATTAATATATACATTTAATTGTTATTGTTATTAATATATAAATTCTAATGTTCCAATATATAAAAGTTATACCATTTATATCATATAAATTAAATAATTTATAATAATTGATAGATATCAATCCGTAGCAAGTTATTGGATCTATTATATATAACACATTACACAAATTTCAAAAAAAATAAAAATTAAGTAAATTATGACTACTATTCTTTTATTATTATTAATTATAATAAAATTTAATTTATGAGTTAAACATATATACATTTAAAAAACCATAAAATATTTAACAAGATTCTTAATCATGGAAATTCAACTCTACTTTAAATTGGATTTGTTACAATACCATGACTTATCAATAACACATGTCCAAAAAACCATAACTCATTTCATATGACACTTCTTCATATAACATTTTTTTATTAATTAATTTAATTAAAAGGGTAAAAGGAGTATAACTACTTTTAAAATAAATATCAAATTTTAATCTATCTAGTGCTAAGAAAAGAGATATCACTAATATATTTTATAAGACATGCGTTGTATTATTATGTTATTTTTTTTAAAGATTTATAACACAAATTTCAATGTGTATTATTTTTTTAATGTTTATATAGCTTGAGTGGGGTATCCCTAATATATTTTATAAGATGAGTTATATTATTATGTTATTTTTTTAAAAGACCTATAGCATAGATTTCCAAGTGTATTATTTTGTTTATGTTTATATAGATTGAGTGGGCTTTCCTAGCCTAATGGGTAAGAGCATGTGTTTCCTCCGAACCTAATGGATAATAATGGTCCCTTGTCCAAAAAACAAGGGGGTCTCATACACCAATTTGGTGTCTTCCTTGGACTTGACCTTAAAATTGGATAAGTAATTTTATATTTACACCGTAAGGCATTTACCTTTGGGAAGAACTTCCCCAGCTGTGACTCTACACCACTCTTCACCGTTAGATGATGATTGAGAGTTCTTCCACCTTTAGATCCCTAAAGAAGTGTGTCCCAAATAAAGTTTGTTAAAGTTTGTTTTATGTGGTTGGATGTGTGCTTCCATCTTTAAATCCCGAAATTGTGTCCCAGATAATTTTTTTTGTGGTTTGATGTGTTAGTCATCAATTTTATATTATTGGATGTGTTAGTCATCAGTAGGAAAGAGAAATTTTTGAAGCGTCCCCAAAATCGACAGTAGCAGGCACACCAAAACTCCAATCTAACACTCAGAAGGAATCTGTTCAAGCCATACAAGGGGAAGGAACCAACCAATCAGATGAACCAATTGAACTCAAGCCAAGCCTTATCGACCAACACACACCGGGGAACACCCTCCTCCACACTCCCTATGCATTGAACTCCTAAACCTTGTAAAGACCCCTATACGAGAATTAGGACAATTGTTACAGGGATGGAGTCTGGGAAACATAATTTTACCAAGTCGTGAATGTTGAATTGCAATATATATACAATATTATATTAAATTTTGATCCAACTACATTCAATTTGTAATGGGAAGTAAAAAATTTATCATATGGCTGTTTCTTTGTTTTAACATCCCTTAGTTTGAACTATAAACTATAGATGGTTGTTTTATTTACCAGTCATGTAATCTCATAGAGGTAATTTATAAGCCCAAAATAACATTTATTTTTTCACAGAAGATTCATCACAGATCTATTTCCAAGTGGTGGTTTTGGAAATGTGAAACCAGGAAAGTATTCTCTGTAAATTTTATCATTTAAACAAGTACAACTTGATTAGAATCAACCATCATATAGGCATATAAACCATTAGTGTGAATCATTATTTAGTGGGAATATTTCCTTCTATGTTATGTGCACGAATTATGTATATAAATTTAGTGTTCAGTGTTAAGAGCCATGTAGAGACCAAACATCTCCTACAGAGAACTTCAACTTAAGAATGACATCATGAGAAGTTATTGAATAGGAATTTATGTGTGCAAATTGAACTGGTTATGGAGAATGGGGAAACTAGGAAGAAGGGTATCAGATAGAAGTAGTCCATAACATTTAAAAATTTGGTTCAAGGTCAAATAATTTTATTTATTTATCATGGGGATAAGCTTTAAAATGTGCATAGGAATAAAATAAAAGTCCACAAACTGTGTAACAACATAATGGAATGGAAGAGGGTGGGCCCACTATCATGCAAGAGAATTCTAATCGAAGATTCATAAATATATTTGGATTCTCTGTAGTTTTGGTACATCCTCAAAGGAATTTTTGACAAGAGAGTAACTAGAATAAGGTACAAAAAGGGTAGTTACGGGGTAATAAAAGGATATCAAGTGCCTCTAAGTTCAACACCTCAAATCGGGGTAGGAATATATCAACCACATTTATCAGCAATACTCAATTAAATGATCTGGGAAGTCCTTTGAGGATTGATATAATGAGACTTGTTGTCCTTTCAAATTTCTTTAGATGATGGGTCTTATGGGCTCACAAGAAAGGTTAAAACCAATATTAAGAATAAAACATATTATTGATAATGATACATCAAATTATTAAGAATAAAACATATTATTGATAATGATAGATCAAGCAAAGAGATGGAGGAAAAACATTTCAAGGAAATTTTCCACTCACTGATTTGATAGTAGAGAAAAATTAGAATCAGACATTATATATCTTATTATCAAATATAATTCGTATATCATCTACTTGAAACTTACAGGAAGAGATTCAAATCCAAGCTTCTTTTCCAGCTTCTAGTTTCTATAGAAAGAGACCTTCAATAAGACAACCACCTTATATGAAATGTGAGTCATTTTAAATAAGATCTTTTCTTTTCTTCATCCCGACTTCCTCTTTCTACAAACCCTCACTAATATTTCTAGTGAAATAATATTGGTTACTATGTAATTTTGAAAAGAGAGTATAATTGTAGTGTAAATAAGCATGGGTCTAAAAATATAGTGGTGGTGTTCAACATCAATGTAGAAGTGTTTTATAACTCAATTTTTATTAATATGTAAATTTAATTGTTAACTTTATTAATATATAGATTCTATTGTTATTAATATATAACAATTATACCATTCTTGTCATATAAATTAAATAATTTATAATAATATTCAACTCCAAGCTTCTTGAGTCAATTCAAATAAGATCTTTTTTTTGCTTCCTCCCACCTTATATTAAATGTGAGTCAATTTAAATAAGATATTTTCTTTGCTTCCTCCCTACTTCCTATTTCAACAAACCCTCACTAATATTTCAAGGGAAATAATATTGGTTGCTATGTTATTTTGAAAAGAGAGTACAATTGTAGTGTAAACAAGCCTGGGTCTAAAAAGATAGTGGTGGTGTTTAACATAAATGTAGAAGGGTTTTATAACTCAATTTTTATTAATATATAAATTTAATTGTTATTGTTCTCAATACATAAATTCTAACGTTATTAATATATAAAATTTATAACATTTATGTCATATAAATTAAATAATTTATAAAAATTTATAGATATGGGTTTGTAGTAAGTTATTGGATATATATATATATATATATATATATATATATATATATATATATATATATATATTATTTAACACAATAAAAAAAATTTAAAATCATAAAAATTAACTAAATTATGACTTTAATTTAAACTATATTATTATTATTATTATTATTAATTATAATAAAATTTAATTTATGAATTAAATATATATACATTTAAAAAACCATAAAATATGTAACAAGATTCTTAATTATGGAAATTCAAGCCCACTTTAAATAGGATTTGTTACAAGGGCTTATAAAAAAAACATTCATAACTCATTTCATATGACACTTGTTCATATACCATTTTTTTATTAATCAATTTAATTAAAAAGGTAAAAGGAGTATAACTAATTTTAAGATAAATATCAAATTTTAATCTATATAGTATTAAGAAAAGATCTATCACTAATCTT
Source organism: Pinus albicaulis (assembly GCA_034641835.2). Lineage (NCBI taxonomy): Eukaryota > Viridiplantae > Streptophyta > Pinopsida > Pinales > Pinaceae > Pinus > Pinus albicaulis. The sequence continues at coordinate 1,152,897,241 of CM076572.1, forward strand.
CCTACCTACTTCCTCTTTCTACAAACCCTCACTAATATTTCAAGGGAAATAATATTGGTTACTATGTTATTTTGAAAAGAGAGTATAATTGTAGTAAACAAGCTTTGGTCTAAAAATATAGTGATCTATCTAGTACTAAGAAAAGAGTTGTCACTAATATATTTTATAAGATGAATTATATTATTATGTTATTTTTTTAAAGATTTATAACATAAATTTCATAGTGTATTATTTTGTTTATATTTATACAACTTGAGTGAGCTATCACTAATCTATTTTATAAGATTAGTTATATTATTATCTTATTTTTCTTAAAGATTTATAACATAAATTTCAAAGTGTATTATTTTTTTTATGTTTATACAACTTGAGTGGGCCTAATGTACAGTTTGAATGGGCCTAATGGTTAAGAGCATGTGTTTCCTCCTAAGAGGTCACAGGTTCAAAACCATAGGGGGTAGAGTTTATATGCCTTCATAGACTTGGTAGTCAAATCATTGCACAAAGGTGGGTCCCTTGTCTCACAAACAAGGGGGTCTCATGTACAACAATTTTGTGTATGGCTTGGCCTTGACCTTAAAATTGGATAAGTAATTTTATATTTACATTGTAAGTAATTTCCCTTTAGCAAGAACTTCCCTAGTCACTCTGCACCACTCTTTGTTGTCAGATGATGATTGAGAGTTCTTCCACCTTTACATCCCCAAAGTGTGTCCCAAATAAAGTTTGTTAAAGTTTATTTTTTGTGGTTGGATGTATGCTTCCACATTTAAATCCGCAAAGTGTGTCCCAGATAAATATTTTTTAAGTTTGTTTTCTATGGTTGGATGTGTTAGTAATCATTAGGAAAGATAAATTCTTGAAGTGGCCCCAAACGCCACGATAGCAGGCACAACAAAACACCAATATGACACTTAGTTGGGATCCAGTCAAGCTAGAAAAGGGGAAGGGACCAACCAATAAGATGAACCAATTGAACTCAAGCTAGGCCTTATCGACCAACACACACCGGGGAACACCCTCCCTCACAGTCCCTATGCATTGAACTCCTACTCCTTGTAAATACCCCTATACAAGAACTAGGATAATCCCTCGCGCAACTACTAATGTGGTCATTGTTACAGGGATGGAGTCTGTGAAACACAATTTTACCAAGTTTCGAATGTTGTATTGCAAGCTATATACAAGATTATGTTAACTTTTTATCCAATTCCATTCAATTTGTAATGAGAAGTCACAAATCTATCATATGGTTGTTTATTTTTTTTAACATCCATTACTTTAAACTATAAACTATTTATGGTTATTTGATTTACCAGTCATGTAATCACATAGAGGTCATTTACAAGCCTAAAATAGCATTTTTTTTTTGCACAGAAGATTCATCACACATCTATTTCCAAGTGGTGGTTTGGGCAATGTGCAACTAGGGAAGTATTCTTTGTAAATTTTATCATTTGGACAAGTACAACTCGATTAGAATCAACCATCATATAGGTATCGAAATCATTAGTGTGAATCATTATTTAGTGGGAATCATTCGTTCTATATTATGTGCACAGATGATGTATATAAATTTTGTGTTTTGTGTTGTGTGTAGAGAACTTCAACTTAACAATGGCATCATGAGAAATTATTGAATATGCATTTATGTGTGCAAATGGGTAAATTTTGTTAAATTTTATTTTCTATGGTGTGATGTGTTGTCATCATTATCTACTTTTTTAATAAAATAAGTTATTTTAGTTCTTTTATACATTTCAGATAATCACTAATGTGTTCATTGTTACAAACATGGAGTCAGTGAAACACAATTTGACCAAGTCCTCAATGTTGAGTTACAAGCTATATACAATGTTAGGTTAATTTTTTAGGAGAGCTAATATATTTTATACAAACACTTAATAAAAAAGTCAAATTTTACTCAACAAACACATGTCGAAACAATTGATACTCTTCAGGCATCTGGTAAATGGTAAGGTATGTTGGAAGGCCAAGGTAGTATGACTTGTCTATCATTTATCATCTAAATAAAATGAGAAACATCGTTATTCTTATATTTATGTACAAACCTAGGACATCGGGTATTGCTAAAATGTCTCATTATTTGGTTCAAAAAGTTAAATTAAGAAATGAAGAACAATGATGGAAAACATTGAGAAACGTATAATGATGTAAAACACATATTTGTAGTTTTTGAAAGTATGCTAGTGTCTACATGTATTATGCATGGTTGATGGCATAAATGGGGAAATTGTGTGAGAGAATATGAGATACAAAAGGAAAAGGAAGGAACTAGTTATATGGGATCATAAATTTTAAATATATGTATAAGACATGCATAATAGGTTCACCTCAATTGATAATGCCTTCAATTTGCTTTACTTGATGCATTTACGTTGCTCCTCATCTTGTATATTTTGAGGCATAACAATGATTTATAATAATTTGTAATCATTTATAATAATTTGCAATCATTTATAATAATATATAATAATAGATATCAATTTGTAGTAAGTTATTGGATTTATAATATATAACACATTACAAAGATTTAAAAAATCATAAAAATTAACTAAATTATGACTTTAATTTAAACTATTTAATTATTATTATTATTAATTATAATAAAAATAAATTTATGAGTTAAACATATATACATTTAAAAAATCAAAAGATATGTAACAATATTCTTAATCATGGAAATTCAACCCAATATCATGGCTTATCATTAACAAATGTCCAAAAATCTATTACTCATTACATATGACACTAGTTTATATAACATTTTTTTATTAATCAATTTAATTAAAAGGGTAAAAGGAGTTAGGCGCCCACACAAGCAAATATCAAGGGATTACACTTATCTATGTTTAAAAATTGAATATGGTAGTTCTTCTAAACTTGGACATGGGTACAACTTGAACATTTTCTGGGATCTCCTATATCATTGGATAAATTATGAAGATCATGGCAGTTTATTATAAACAAATGTTGATTAAGGGTCAAAATGTGAAGTTGGGTTACACTTTTTGCCCTTTTTTGAGATTATTTATTTATTTATTTATTTATTTATTTTATTTTTTTTTTCTGTTCTTCAACTTTCTGCAAGCCAAAACAATTTTTCTGTTTAGAATTTCATTTTGCGATAAAAAAAAAGTTGTCAGAAATTTTATTAGCTTTCTATTACTTATTTTTTGGAATTTTTTTATACACATTTGATATGTCAACTTAGTGTTTCTTTGAGTGTGTGTTTTTTTAACAATCAAAGGATTCATAAGAAGTCATGTTAATACACAATGTTGTATTCTTTGAAAATTTGTGTTTTTGAGAAACAAAATGTGTTACAAAAATCTAGACAGATTCTACTTCGGTTTCATCATGTTTATAAAGCCAACGGATGCATATCGTAATTACTAGAATTTTTTGAATTGGTCCAATATGAAAAAAATGCATATTTTGAATATGTTTCGCGAAGCAAGAAATTTCTTAACATATAAGTTATAAACTAAAAATCTAAAAACAACCCATTAGAGACGACGGACTAATGTAATGCACCATAATTTTTTCAATTTTTTTTAGAATTTATTTTGGAAGATACAGAATTATGATTTCCTTGAATCATAATGACCTTCAAAAATTGTTTGCACCCATTTTATTACAAAATTAATTAAAATTAGTAAATATTTATGAAATTCCGTAAAAGTTATATTTCCTGAAAGTAGATTAAATTTTGAAAATGCTTGTCTTGGTTTCTATAGTTAATTCAGAATTTTTCTTGGAGTTTAATCAGTCCAAAGTTGAAGATATGTATTTAGAACTTGGCTGTGCGCAATTATTAATGTGTTAGTTCAGTCGAACTCTTAAAAAAAGTTCGGCCGAATTGTTTTTTTCACCGAGGGCCCGTCAAGTCTAACGACATAAAAGTTTGGCCGAACTTTTACCCAATTTTCTATTGGCCGGAAAATACCACGAAGCCCCTCCAAAAAACATTTCGCGGTAATATAAATTGCCGCGAAAGCATTCATTATTTTCATATATTTTCGCACATTTGGACTGATTTTACAAAGGTCTTGGTCTGGGTTTAAGGATTTTTCTTGGAGGAACATTCAAAGGATATTTTTGCAAAGGATTGTTTTGGGTTTAAGGAATTTTCTTGGAGGTATATTCAAAGGAAATTTCTTGGAGGTATGTGATACGTTTTTCTGATGTTTTTTGGGCTTGATTTTTTTTGAATGTATGGATTTGGGCTTAATTTTTATTGTTTTTGAAGGTATGTATTTGGACTTAATTTTCAAAGGACTATTTTTAGGCTTAATTTTGAAAGGATTCTTTTTAGGCTTAATATTAAAAGGAAATTTTTTGGAAATATTTTTTAAAGTGATTTTTTATAGGCTTTTTTGATGTACTTTTTAAAGTGGCATTTTTTAAGAAGTTGGAACTAATTTTCAATGGACATTTTTTGGAGGCATTTTTTGAAGTGACATTTTTTTAGAGTACGTGTTTTGGGTTGAAGTAAATTTTTTTGTAGGACTTGGAAGGAAATATTTTGATCTTCATTTCAATTTTATAAGACATTTTTTTTCTAGATTTTTAAAAGTAAGTGTTTTGGATTGAAGTATGTATTTTTTGCAAAATTTTTAAAATGCTTTTTTTTAAAATAAATCTTTTGTGATGTTTTTTTAATTGAGTTTTTGTCTAAATTTTTGAAGGAAAATTTTTGAACTTCATACTCTATTATCATGGGAAATCGAATGAATTGTACAATAAAATATGATCGAAAAAGAGACCCTGAGGAACGTAGAGAAGGGGCGAGACAATTTCGCAAAAGAAATATAGAAGCACCCTCAAAAATTGAAGGGGAAAATCAACCTCAACTAGAAGTTGAAGCAGGTATGTAAATGTAAATATTATGAATTTGATATATTTAAAATTTTCCTAGTGTAAAATGTGAAGCTTAGTTTTTATTTGATAAACTAATTTGAAAAATATTTTGCAATGTAAACAGAGAGATATTATCCTTACATTAGGCAATGGAGATAAGACTTTTGAAAGAGAAGTGAAAGGGTGTGAATAAAGATTAGAAGATGGTGAAAATGTGCAGAAAGAAATTCAGAAAGAAATTGAGTCACGAGATATATTATATATATATATATATATATATATATATATATATATATATATATATACATATATGTATATATATATACATATATATTGACACATGCACGTATTATTGAAATTATACATATTTATTAATTTAGTTATTTATTGAATATGTAAACTTATTATGTACTACTCATTCGAATATGTACAGATGAAATCAATGTCAATGATGATTCTAAAATCAACCAAAGATAAAAAAAATGAAGGAAAATGTGATATAAAATATAAATAGTGCTATAAATTCAATTAGAAGATCTAGACAGAAAAATGCTTCAGTTGTACGTAGAGCAATACATATGGTAGTGGTTTCATCAAGTACTAAAGAGAATCAATTGGTAAAATCTATGGCACGAGCATTAGGGACCTCACGAAAAAATTTGCACAAACATAAGAAATTTAGGTTGCAATAGATGTAAATGATGACATCGCTTGTTGGAGAGCTATTTTTAGGCAACCATACAAAGATAGACTTGGATAAAATGTTAAAAAATTAATATAAGAATATTGGAAGAAAAATTCGCGTGTTTCGCCAACTGCAAAGCATGTGATGCAAAGAAGAATAACACGAAATCAATATGAAGAACATGAAAAATATTTCTTGGAAACCACTCAGATAGAGTTTTTCAACAAGTTCAAAGAAGAGGATCATGAAATTCATGTCTCAATCAGTGATTTTGTTCAATAAAAACCATGGTATGTAAAACCTATCACTGTATGCGACACTTGTTGTTGTCGTTATCATGTGGAATTTGAGTTATATTATGACACATTCATTAATTTTGGTAGAACATTTTGGAAGGATTCACCTCCTCCTTCCACTATCCGTGATTTCATATCTCAAATTCTATGTGAAAGACAAAGCGATGAACTATTTTACGAAAATAAATGTGTTGGTGGTAAAAAATGCGATGATTGTGTAAATTTGACTAAATTTCAAAAAAAAATATCGTACTGATATAAATGATCAATCATTGTCCAACATGAAAGTGAAATGGAAGAGATATGAATATATTCACACATCGATTGAAGGTGCAAATAGTGCTAAAATAATTGAATTACGAGAAGAAGAAATTTTTGTGATAGACTTTTTGAGAAAGTTTGAGGTATACATTTATAAATACACCAAGAATTCCCATAGATCTCGATGGAATGACTTGTAATTCAAAAAATCCCGTGAAGTTTTTCCACCAAGGACCATTTTGTCAGTAATTGATTTTGCAAAAAACTACACATTTGTTGCACAAAAAGAAATTAAGAGTGAATAATATCATTCTAACCAAGTCTTCATGCTCATCCATATTCTATATAGACATGCTAAACAAAACTTCGATCATATAGAAATCACCAGTGAAAATCGACATGTTATTAAATAATATCACTTTTATATCAGTGACAATCAGACACATGATACATATTTTGTACAACACTGTTTTGGAAAGATTTATGAATCCTTGAAAAGTCATGGAATAACATTAAATGGACATTGGATTGGTCATATGGATGCGCAGGTCAATTCAAATCTGCACGATCATTATTTTGATTGTGTTTTGTTCATAAGAAAACCTGCATTAAACATTGTTGGAATTTCTTTGAGACTGGCCATGGAAAAGGAGAACATGATAGTGCAGGGGCATGCATAAAACGAGCACTTTGAAGATATCAAATTAACCCCTCTGCAAGCCGACTTGTGGACGCTAAAGAAGTTGTTCAATGGTGCACTTATGCTCTAAGCAATGAGACTAACCGAACAAGGGAAGTGTGAAGGTATATTCAATTTAATTTTTATTGGATATCTAATTTTAAGCAATGTACATTTATCACAATTTGATTATCTTTGATTGTATTTTGATATCATATTTACATTCTTCTTTGAATTTTCCATATAAAGGTTTTTTTGGCATATTGGGATCGAAGATATAGATAGATCAATTGGAAATGACGTTGAAACAATTGTCTAGAAATGTGTTTGCATTGGATAAAAGAAAATATTCTTGTTTTTGTCATGTTTGCATAGCTAACACAGAATCCAATGACGTTTGTGAAAATAAAATGTATGTAAAATATTGGAAACATACATAGCTAAATACAAAGGGAAAAAATGTCCGTTGCAATGTTTGAAGAAATAAAATCAGAGGAGACTATAATATCATTCGATGGTGATCGAGTTTCTGTCTTGTTAGAGAAGGTAACATTTGAATTTCTTTCAAATGATAAATATCTAGAAATAAATTTAAATACATAAGTTTGTTAAGTTTGTTTTATTGTGCAGGAGATGTTTTTACTATAATTGCATCTATTGACATCGATGAAAATGTGAAGTATTATTTGATGCGTTACCTGAACGAAAAATTAAATTATTATAAAACTATAATGATCATAGGTTTCCATATGAAAGAGGATCTATTATACTGAGGGTTATTTTTTCAAACAAACTAATCAAAGTGGGGATTTTGTTTACTTTGAAGACCATGAACCTGATGTCATAAGTTGTCAATATAGTCACTTGGTGTGTGCAGCACGCATAAAGTTGATAGAGGTTCAATAAAAGAAAAAAGCGAAAATTAAGAAATGGAAAATGTCAAAATCCGATCATGAACGGATCATTGAAGATGGCATTCCATTGGATTTTTTTTGATTGAACTGCCCAAAAACTTCTTCTCTTTGGATTATGTTTTAGAAATTCTAGAACTCAACTAAAAATTGAGCTGCTTTGTTATGTTATCAGTGCAAGTGTTTGCACATGTACATATTGTTTTGGTACATGCACACTAGTATCAACTGAAAGTAGCTTTTCTATACATGCATTGATGAAAGATGTTGCATGTATTGGATATATATATGTTCTAGAATGAAATTAACTATTCAAGTAGTTTTACTATACATGCATTGATGAAAAATGTTTCACATACTGAATATATATGTTCTAGAATGCAATTAACTGAAATTATTTTTTCTATGTGCATTGATGAAAAATGTTGCACGTAGTGGATATATACACGGACTGAATGTGACCAATTTTTCTCGTGGGTTTTTTCTGGTAAAAAGTATCCACAATGTAAATAAATCATCCACAGTATAGTTTTGTACAAAGATTCCTTTCAGACAAGAGACTCTGAGCACTTCTCTGAATTTTGGTGGGATTTTACCCACATCTCTATTCCTGATAGAAAATCTAGTACAAAATTTGTCTGTCCAATGGTCATATATGTTCTAGGAGATTAACTGAAAGTATATTTTCTATGTGCATTGATGAAAAATGTTGCATGTATTGGATATATATGTTCTAGAATGCAATTAACTGAAAGTAGCTAAATTCTATCTAGGAATTGATGAAAAGTAGCTTAATTCTATTGACATTGATGAAAAATACTAGATATATATATACATTATAGATTGCATTTTTAAAATTTTATGATTGTTTTCAACACATATAACAAGACCTAGAATCTTATGATTATATATATATATATATATATATATATATATATATATATATATATATATATATATATATATATATATATATATATGTATTGTACTTCAATCGTTTTAACATATATATTCAAACATGTGTAAAATCATTTCTACATGTACATGTATATTCATGTGAACTTTTTTTTTGTTTGGCAAACAACAACTTGAATTTTAAAAACAAAAAATAATATCATAATCACATGCCAAATGTAGTTCAACCATCTAAAACTTGAGTTTTAAAAACTTTTTGATTATATCACAACATTACTTCACATGCCATGCCAATTGTAGTTCAACTATCCAATAAAAACATTTAACATTATATCACATGCTAAATGTAGATAAACCATCAAAAAATTAAGTTTTAATTTAAAAAAAAATTATAGATCACAACATTACTTCACATGTCAAATGTACTTCAACCATCCAAAACTTGAGTTTAAAAAAAAATTTGATTATATCAAAACGTTAACATTATATCACATACCAAATGTAGATCAACCATCCTAAAATTAAGTTTCAATTTAACAAAAAATTATATATCACAACATTACTTCACATGCAAAATGTACTTCAACCATCCAAAACTTAAGTTACAAAAAAAACAAATTATAACACAACATTACTTCACATGCCAAATAGTAGTTCAAAAACAAAACATTAATATCTAGATCACAACATTACTTCACATGCCAAATGTAGTTCAACCATGCAAAACTTAAGTTTTAAAAACATTATAGATCACATTCACATGTACCAAATGTTGTTCACATAAAATATGTCCAAAATTTGTAGATCTCACAAGTATCAAGTATCAAGTTATATATGACTGCATCTAGGTAATATATAAAAAATTATTTTTTTTTCTAGAAATCTCAATCAAATCTAGAAATCATCCATCAAATACAGATGGATGTAGTGTCTTTCCCAGCAAAGTCTCAATCCACGAGCTATCCTACGAAGCATGGGGAACCTGTAGACAATGCACGTACAAAAATTAAAATTTGATGTTTTAAAATTGAGTGAGAATATATAGAACTTCATGTAAATAAAAAATAAAATAAAAAATCATGCAATATCTCATGAGTTTCATATATATATATATTAAAAATTTTCAAATGAAAATGCATACATATAAACTTATATTCAATAATATTAAAAAAAAGTTAGACAACTTGTTCAAATGGTTGAAATGGTGTGGATGTTCCTATCTCCATTGCTAGAGTCCGTGGAGTAAAGAAATCCTCTATACAAACCTAAAATTCAAAAAATTTAAAAGTATAAAATAACTCAAGATCAAGATATCAATTTATAATAAAACTTTTAAACTTCAATTTATAAATTATAACTTAAAAACATATATATTTAAGTGAAAATTTGAATACTTTTGTAGGTGGATTTGGCACATCTCCTAAGAGAGGCTCCAAAAGAAAATCTCCAAAAACCTAAAATTCAAAAAATTTAAAATAACTCAAGATATAGATATATCTCATTTTTTAATGGAACTTTTTGAGGTGGAATATATAACTTAAAAACATACATTTTAAAAGTGAAAAATTGACCATACTTGTTGTGAATCTGGCACATCTCCTAAGGAAGTAGAATGTACATCGCCCGAGGAAGAAGAAGGTACCGCCATCCCAAAAACATCGAACGGAATCAGAATATGTTAAAACATTTTATTATATATATACATGAAAATGTACATGTGTGCACAATTATTTATTTTAAAAATATCAAGTTTAAAAAACACTAACATTTGCCAACATATCTTTATGGTGAGACCCATCTTGATTGTTTGAACCAGAGGCTCCGAATGTGATATTAAAATTTTCATCATTCATCAAGTGTGACAACTGGAAATGGTGTTAACATATAACGATACATTTTTTTAAGATTAATGTATACAAATAAATGTATGTATATATGTATTTATTAAAAATTGTATGTGTGTGTTAAAATAATTGAACCCTAACCATTAACACATACCATTCCCATGCCCTCTTCCTCATGAACAATTAGGTCATGCCAACCATTGCGACAATTCTTTGCATATGTTTTGAGATCTTCAAAACTCATGTTGTCAATCTCTTCATCTGTATAATACACAAAATTAGCGTGTGCATTCTCACGTGCTCTTTGTCAATTTAGACAAAAATTGACTCCACCCAATCCACTGTGAACATTGTTGATGATGGCATTTCTTGCTTCTTGACTAATTTGAGAAATGGCTTCCATCTCTGACCGCAAATTTTCGACACGAAAAGGTCACCTAACCAATGGTGGCTCAGGACGAGGCAACTCAGCATCACGCCTAGTGCCTCTACGGTCACACAATCGACCTTTCCCAGGACCAAAAAATTTAGAGGGAAGGTCATTGTAATTGGGTTTCATTTCCAAAAAGAATTCTGCATAAAGTAATTTTGCAAAGTAAAGAGGAACCTCGTCATTCCAAGGGAGTCTTCCATAGGCCGCAAGGTGTCTATCATACAAATAGTGAGCTATATCAGGGTGCTTGAAATATTTCACCTTCAACATCTTTCTTTTCAGCCCTTATTTGAAATTAAAAATAGAATTTTCCATTGTTGTTGTAACTCTTTCTTTAACAAATTCCCATTTATCGGGACCCATCATTGTTTCCTTTATTTTTCTCATGATTTCCACAAAAGTATCAGTGCTTGGCCCAAGGTTTTGGTACACATATACTAGTTGGTCTAACGAGTGTGTAAATATTTCCAAGCTTTGTCGACTCTTAGTAGGTAGAGTCAAAGCCATGAGATCTCTTTGAAATTTTGCATGAATATTTTGACACCTTTCTAAGGTGCATTGCTGCATGTTTGTTTCCCAAGGTATATCGGAAATTTTGATCGGATAAGTCGTGGTGGGTGGACAACCTTCTTCTTGAATTACAGGTTCTGCCCTACATATTTTTTTACCAACATTTGGAGCATTTTCAGCCTCTGCATCAATATATAAATTTTTTTATATTAGAAAAAACACATGTAAACAAATTTGTACAAATTGAACAAAAAAAATTATTCAAATTGATGGACACCTCAATGTGGTTGGCTCGCATCTTGCCCACCCTAAGACTGTTGAGAACCCGAACGACCCTGTTGAGAACCAATACAACCATTCGTTGATTGGCCCAGGGAATAAATATCACCACCTTCACGCAACCTACTAGCACTTAGTGATGGCCCTCTAAGGATATTTGAACCACCACCAACCTCTCGAGACGAGAGAGAAGCTTCATAAAAAAATATGAATTTTTAATCAATTGAAAAATACATTTATACATATAAATACATGTAAATATTCATTGATTAAATTGCATGAACCATACCACGATTGGGTGAACCATGGGCATGCTCCATTTATGGAGTAGAGACCCTTCTCCTCTTAGCTCCTAAAAAAATAAAAAAATTGAAACATACTAACAACTAATTAACTCACAAAGTTGATAAAAAATCAATTCCATATGTACACACATGTATGTATATGTGTGGAGATTTAAGATTATATTTAAATACCATGCACATCCCTCGATCCCTGATCCCCCTCTCTCATAGAGATATGAGATTCTATTGATCTTCATCATTCATCCTCCATGATATATATATCTACGGTGGACATTCACTATTATTTTTTTAAATGACTAATTTAAAATAAATTCAAAATAAATTTCAGAAAATTAATGTACAATTTAGTGTACACAAATTATGAAAAACACAACTTTCAAAGCACTAATTGAACATGTGTGAAACTCAATTTAAGCAATTCTTTAATTATAAAAATGTTGAGTTCACCAAATTGTGCTTTACATGGTGGGAGCACACTTGGTATAAAATTGAAAAAAATACGTTGTCATTAAAAAAGAAGTGAAACTCCATTTAAACAAAAATTTGTTGAAGTCCTCGCATTTTAATTTTATAAAAATGTAAAGTTCATCACTTGTTGCAAATGTGAAGTTCACCAAGTTGTGCTTTACATGGTGTGGTGGGAGCACACTTGATATATAATTGAAAAAAGCACATGGTCATTAAAAAAGACGCATTTATAAGTACAAAACACACACATATCCAAGATATGTTACAATGTCCATCAATAAATTTTGAAGGAGAGCGTCTCAACACTAATTCATCTTTGATAGATGAATCTTGAATTTTTGAAGAAGAGCGTCTCAAAACTAATTCATCTTTAAGAGATGAATTTTGAATTTTTAAAGAAGAACGTTTCAAAACTAATTCATCTTTGAGAGATGAATTTTGCATTGGCATTGCCCCGTATAATTCTAATTCATCTATTAATTCATCTTTGATGGATGAATCCTGAATTGAAATTGCCCCATGCAATAGATCATCAGACATCTTATTCACATTTGTACAATGTCTTATACTAAAAATTTTAAATTGGCTAACAATATTTTTTGCTATTCCATGCATTTCTTTTAGCCTCTCCTTCTTAACTTAGTACACGTCATTCATCTGATTGCACATAAGTTCAGAATTGGTTAAAACTACAATTCCATTTGATCCATACTCCATAGTTGTTCCCAAGCCTTCTTTCAATCCAATATAATATGTATCGTTGTTTGTTGGTCTTCCTGGTATATTCATTTTCCTTTGAACGACTTTGCTAGTCGCAATATTGGAAAGCACATATGTAATCATTGCTTTCCCTGGATTAGAATAGCAAGAAACATCTATGCATAATTTCCATGTCAACCATATTTAATGGTTTTTTTATCCCTGTAAAAAACAAATTCAATAAAAATATATATTAAATTGACATTTATTGCAAATTCATGGGAGAAATGACACATGATCATGAGATAAATGACATGTGCATGGTTTATCTTAAAGTTTGACTTAAAAAGTTTATGGTAGAATCCACATCTAGAATTAATGGGAGGAAGCCTTTAGTTTGTGGGAGAAATGAATTTTATGCACTTACTAAAACAACTAGTTATGTCAAAAGTCACACCTTTATGAGTTTGTGGGAGAAATGAAATAGAAATGACACATGTATTAAATTTTACCTAAAATTTTATGGGAGAAGGGAGAAATGACACATGTACACAGTTTTCCTTAGAGTGGTTGAGGTTTATGGATATGAAAATGAAGAACTTATATTTAGATTTGTTACAGAGATTGACAGTAGGGGCATTTACTGGACATGTCACCTTTGAGAAAAGATGAGATCCAAAGGCTACCTGACCCTTTACAGACTCTACCTTTAAAACTTGTAGAAGTTAACACTCAACAGATAGAATAAAATCCTATGGAAGTTCAAAATTCTATGAGAGTACAACCACTTTAGGTTCAATTTTTATGCCTTAAAGCTTGAGAGAAATGACATTTACATGGTTTGAAAAATTATTTTATGCACTTACAAAAAACATGCTTTAAAGTTAATGGGAGAAATCCAACATGACATGTATGCTTTAAAAACTTTGCCTACGAATTTATGGGAGAAATGACACATGTACACTGTTTTCCTTAAAGTGGTTGAGGTTTATGTATATTAAAATGAAGAAATTATATTTAGATCTATTACAAATATTGATTGTAGGAGCATTTACTGGATATGTCACCTTTGAGAAAAGATGAGATCCAGAGGCTATCTGGCCCTTTCTAGACTCTGCCTTTAGAACTTGTAGAAGTTAACACTCAACAGACAGACTAAAATCCTATGGAAGTTCAAAATTCTATGAGAGTTCAGCCACTTTAGGTTCAATTTTTAGGCCTTAAAGCTTGAGAGAAATGACATTTACATGGTTTGCAAAATTATTTTATGCACTTACAAAAAAAATTCTTTAAAGTTAACGGGAGAAAGCTAACATGACATGTATGCTTTAAAAACTTTGTCTAAGAATTTATGGGATAAATGACACATGTACACAATTTTCCTTAAAGTTGAGGTTTATGGATATTAAAATGAAGAACTTCTATTTAGATCTATTATAGAGATTGACTGTAGGGGAATTTATTGGATATGTCACCTTTGAAAAAATATGAGATCCAGAGGCTACCTGGCCCTTTACAGACTCTGCCTTTAGAACTTGTAGAAGTTAACACTCAACAGACAAACTAAAATCCTATGGAAGTTCAAAATTCTATGAGATTTTAGCCACTATAGGTTCAATTTTTAGGCCTTAAAGCTTGAGAGAAATGACATTTACATGGTTTGCAAAATTATTTTATGCACTTACAAAAAACATGCTTTAAAGTTAATGGGAGAAAGCCAACATGACATGTATGCTTTAAAAACTTTTCCTGCGAATTTATGGGAGAAATGACACATGTACACAATTTTCCTTAAAGTGGTTGTGTTTTATGGATATTAAAATGAAGAACTTCTATTTATATCTATTCCAGAGATTGACTATAGGGGCATTTACTGGATATAGATGCATAAATTCAATGAGCATAGTTCTGAGATACATAAGTCCAAAATGGAATAGTTGTTGGTGAACAAATATCAGTGGATCACTATGGATATATTTGCTTCATTAAAAGGGATTTTTCTATAAGGATGGACTAAGTTGGAAAGAAGGGAAAATTTCACAATTATATGTTAATGTGCATGTGTTTTACATTGAATAATTTTCATTTTATTAAGAATCTATTTGAAACAATTAACTATATAATTTTAAAACCTAGATGTTTTGTATCAAATTACTTTTTGTTTCAATGGGAAACTTTTATGGCTAATGTGTTTTTCTCGAATTGTGATAGACCCCATTAAAATGGGAGATATATCGAAATGATTCCTATGGTTCAATAAAGAAATTGATCAGTTTAAAGATATATATGCATAAATTCAATGAGCATAGTTTTGAGATATACAAGTCCAAAATGCAATAGTTGTTGGTGAAAAACTATTAGTGGATCACTATGGATATATTTGCTTCATTAAAAGAGATTTTTCTAGAAGGATTTCCACTAAGTTGGAAATAAGGGAAAATATCACAATTATATGTTAATGCATGTGTTTTACATTGAATATTTTTCATTTTATATAGAATCTATTTGAAACAATTAACTATATAAGGTTAAAACCTATGTTTTGTATCAAATCACTTTTGGTTTCAATGGGAAAATTTTATGGCTAATGTGTATTTCTTGAAATGTGATAGACCCCGTTAAAATGGGAGATATATAGAAATGATTCCTATGGTGTAATAAAATAGTTGAGTAGTTTAAATATATAGATGCATACATTTTCCTAGCCCAGATAGGAAGGGAAAGATCATTAGGTTCCGATTCTAAGGAATGAAAGTGATATGCCATGGTATATAATAAATCATGATATGCATTATCCAAGATAGTACCCATGCTTATGAACACAAATGTGATAGAGTCTGAATAGAACGTATAGACTAAGCCAATGGAAAACACAATGAAAAGGACTGTAAACAGACATGATATGAAATGTATTTTTTAGGCAGTGTTTTTTTAAGATCCAATTTGGAAAAGAAAAGTGAGAGTGTCTTCAAAAAATTCTAAATGTAATGATTAAGAACTCTATTTTTGAAACAATATTTTGATATCAATGTAATAGGTGAAAATGCAAGTGAAAATTTTGTAAATGCTTATATTTCTATAAGTGATATGACCTGGTATATAATAAATCATGATATGCATTATCCAAGATAGTACCCATGCTTATGAACAAAAAGGTGATAGAATCTGAATATAACATATTTACTAAGCC
Source organism: Pinus albicaulis (assembly GCA_034641835.2). Classification (NCBI taxonomy): domain Eukaryota; kingdom Viridiplantae; phylum Streptophyta; class Pinopsida; order Pinales; family Pinaceae; genus Pinus; species Pinus albicaulis. Next base: position 1,152,913,600 of record CM076572.1, read on the forward strand.
AGCGGAAAACATAATGAAAAGGACTGTAAACGGATAGGATATGAAATGTATTTTTCAGGCAGTGTTTTTTTAAGATCCAATTTGGAAAAGAAAAATGAGAGTGTCTTCACAGACTTCTAAATATAATGATTAAGAACTCTGTTTTTGAAACAGTATTTTGATATCAATGTAATAGGCGAAAATGCAAGTGAAAATTTTGTAAATGCTTAGATTTCTATAAGTGATATGCCCTGGTACATTATATAAACCAGAAAGTATTTTTCTTTCTGAACAAAAAAAGAACATATAGACTAAGAAGAGACATCCATATCAAATAAGTAATCAACTTCATATATGGGAATAGAACACAGATCATATTCATAAGATTTCTTTAATGTCGACGAGTGAAAAGAATTTGAAAACTTAGTTTTGGCCGAAGATTGTTCGTCATGGAAGCCAACGATGCTATCACCTCATGTGTTGTGTATCCTAATTCTGTATAAAATATTTGCAGGGATAATAGGTTCGTTGAAACTATTGGGCAACAACACATGTTATGGTTTCATGGGTAGTAGTGTGGTGCTGTTGTGAAGGCATGCCTGCTAATTAATTATTTAGTTTATAATGACCATAATTTTTTAAACACATGTAATATTAAGATTCATTCACCGCAATTTAAAATATAAAAATGGTACGTAATTTTTTAGGCCAAGTCATTTTGCACATTTTGAATTTTTAAAACATTGAGTTTAATTCTCCTTTGAAATTTACAAAATTTTCAGCTCTGTTGTATAGATATGCAGATACTTACCTGGAAATTTGTAGAAATTTGTCGCGGCGCAACTCCAAATCACCAAAAGCACAACAAAGCAGCAACATAGTGCAAAAAAGTTCACCAAAGTGCAACAGAGCAACAACAGAGTGAAATAGAGCGCAACAGAACAAAAAAAGCCACAAAGAATCATACGCACGAGAGAGATGTGAAAACTATAAAAGTTCGCGGGCGATATATTTATAAAATACGAGTTCGGCCGAACTATTTTAAAAGTTTGACTGAACTAACAGTTCGGCCAAACTTTTGTTGCTAGTTTTCCCATCTCTGGCCAAACATATGTTTGCCCATGCCGTCAGTATGTCGTCAATGTAAACAGCAGGACAAGTTTGGCTGAACTAATTTCGAAAGTTCGGCCGAACTCTCTAATAGTTCGGCCGAAGTTTCTCAAAAGTTTGGCCTAACTATTGAGAAAAAAAGTTTTCCGCCCCCGATTCTCACAAAAGTGTAACCCAAATTCACATTTTCACCCGTATATTATTGTAAATAATGTATCGAGCTAGATTTATAAAGCCCCATAAATTCTATGGTTATTTTCCAGTTGAGAAAATGTGGTTGTTAATTTAAATACCGTAATGAGCTGTGTTATAAAGCTTTATCAAGCGGTATGTTTGTCTTGTTTTAGCAATGGTCATTGTAAATAGGTGAACATATGGGTTGAGATAGGTGATATGTACTTTGTAAGTAGGTGATAGTTGTAACATTATATTATGACTGGAGAATGTGAGTTAATTATTGACTATGACAAGATGATGATTTTTTTATGTTAATGATTATATATGTATGTATGTATGTATCTATGTCATTATTTGACAGGGTCATCATGATTCATTCTTGTGGAGGAATGATTTATTATGCAGGTGAATAATATTAAGAAGTTCTTGGATTATGAGGAATCAAGTGGGAAGAATAACCTTCACAGAACTACAAGGTCAGTATCATGTGGGTTTGAATTGATATTATGTGATTGTACTATGTATATGTTTATGTTATGGTAGGTAATGCTAAGAGGCACCTCAGTGGAATGACAATAGCATGATCTGGGACATGCTAGGATAATCATGCATAGTGTAAAGACACTAGAAGAAAGGTTCCTTTGTGGAGTCTGTGTGTGGTCTTTGGATATGTAGTAATACTATTTCATATATGTTGAACACGTTTCACCTATGATTTTATGAGCATCTACGGTTGTGTATATATATTGTTGTGTGTATATTTCATATGTAGTGCTAGGTATAGATGGTGTTATGTACATGTTGGATATGCGATGATGTGCACATATCATATTGTGCGCATGTTGGATGTGCGGTGTTGTGTGCATATAGTGTTGGGCGCATGTTGGATATGTGGTTTTGTGTACATATAGTGCTATGTAAATGTTGTATATGTAGTTATATGTTGTGTGCATGTTTTATATGTTGTACTATGTACATATGGTGTTGTGTACATGATTTACATGTGGTGTTGTGTACATGTGGTACATGTGGTGATGTGTGTAGGTGCTATTGTGTACATGTCATGCATGTAATGTTGTGTACATGTGGTGTTGTGTACATGTAGTGCATGTTGTGCTATGTACATGTGGTATGGTGTACACATTGTACATGCGGCGAAATGTACATTTGGATTTGTGTATACGTGGTGCAGGTGGTGTCATGTACATGTGATGTTGTGCACACGTTGTGCATGTAGTGTTTTTTACATTTTCTGCATATGGTACTGGTATACATGCATTATTGTGTGCATGTCGTACATGCTGTGTTGTGGGCATATGGTACTATGTATGTGTATGGTGTAGTCATGGTATCGTGACATGTGTATTTGTTGTGTTGTACTCTGTATATGTATATGTATTGTATTGTACACCGGGTGTAGGTGTATGTATTGTGTTGTACACTGGGTGTAGGCATATGTGTTGTGTTGTACACCGGATGTATGTGTATTCATTGTGTTGTGTTGTACACCAGATGTAGGTGTTTTTATTGTGTTGTGTTGTACACTAGATGTAGTTTTATGTATTGTGTTATGTTGTACAACGAGTGTGGGTGTATGTATTGTGTGGTGTTGTACGCCTTCCGTGGATGTGTGTGTTGTACATTGTGTGTATGTGTACGTGATTGAAGAGAAGAAAGGGCACTAGGTGCTTGTTGGGTGTGACAACTAATCCAGTGTGAGTACAAAAGAAAAAAGGAATAAGTAAGAACCGATGAAGGATAAGTATCAATATTTTATTTCATTTTTATTATGCATGTGATATGTGATTCTAACTTATGATGGTTACATGTGATTTATGATTATGGTTTATGGTGATTTCAGGTGATTCATGATTTTAATTTATGTTGGTTGCATTTAGATATGTTTATACATGATGTGATATGATATGTTTATACACGATATGATATGATATGTTTATACACAATGATTTGATCAAACAACTAATTTGACTTGTTATGACAGAAAGTAAATAGAAGTGCAAGTGTACCTTATTTACGAGCTACAAATGAGGTATGATTTGGGTTTATTTCAATTCGTTTTGAGTCTAATGGAAGTTATCTGCTTGGTACAAGAATTACGAAAAATTCCCGGTGGGGTAGTTGAAACTGATTACAAGCATTAGAAGCATCGGTAAAAGGAATTGGAATAGGAAACAGTATGCTGGTAAAGCACTCCAGGAGCAAGGCCATTGTGGGACATTGATACCTAATAGTCTCCATTGATTTCCATGAGCATTCTATGACTGGTATGATGGTGTTAAGTGTTAGTATGATTCTTTCGTCGTAAAAGATCACTTTAGCTATGCATATCAAGTAGCCCTAACATCAATTATGGCTGCAAAATATCTTTAAGTTTGCTGCATAAAATTAGATCTAAGCATAAAAGACATTAAGCAGATAAAATATACAATGGCTCCATGCATCCAATGAACAAGACAAGAACAATGTATAAAAAGAATCTTATATTATATTAAAGAATGGGGCACCTGAGAGGAAAACAAGAAAGGTGTTTTCCAGTTCTCCTCAGTGGGATGGGTTCTTGGAAGTCCTCAGTGTTTCAGATCTAAAATTCCTCTCTTTGGTTAATGTGGAAAACCCTAATAAACATGGAACTCAATGGGAGTTCAAAATGCAAACAATGGAATACATCAAATATGGACTTAGTGATCTAATGCCAGAGGTAACTAATGAATGGGGAAACCTTCTATTTATAGCAAAATATTAAAAATTAGAATTAAAGAACAAATATTACGAATGTATTCTTAGAATCATCTTTAGAATATCATTTTTTATTATATTTGTTGGAGGGAAAAGGTCTTTTGAATTGGGTCAATTCCTTTATTTACAAAAAAACAATAAATAAATGATTTATTTATTATTTTAGGGAGATGGTGGGAATATAATTAAATAAATAATGATTTATTTAATTATTTAAAAATTATTTAGTCAAATTTAACTAGGAATATTATTTAAATAATGATTTAAATAATTTATTCCTAGGAAATAATTAAATAAATAATGATTTATTTAATTAATACCTGTTTGTAGTTAAAATAATTGCACAAATGAAGTGGTGAAACATTTACTTGGGTAAACTTGTCCACATGGTGTACTTGGGTTCAAATTATATACGGTTAGATGACCAAAAATGAAAATGATTTCCCAACGCATTTGGTACAGGGAGAAAATCATTAATCATATGCTGTAATTACCTAATCAAATGAAGGCATATAGAAACGAAAGAGAGGAACAAGGTAACCAAAGGGTAGACTAGACCCTAAGGAGACGAGACTTACAAGTGCAACAAGTCTCAAGTGTATGATGTGGTACCAATGTGAAAGGAGGCGGGGGAGACATACCTATGCCCGCCGAGACAATAGTACAAAGAATAAGGCACCCGGAAACCACTGAATGTGATAGTAAAACCAGTGCTGGCATACTCATGAGCCAGAAATCAAGAATGATGAATCCCACATACATGCAACGACTAGAATAATCGTCAGGACTTATACAATGATATGGTAGTACATGAGATACTAATATACTGAAATGCCCCCTACACACGGGGAAGGGCTCGCGAAATCGGACCGACACATGCAAATCGAAGAGGTGCTACAAGCGACTGAGGCCGATATCATCAAATGAGAGGAGCTGCATCAAGTGTTGGAATGAAGAAGTCATCCGGGTATGTGGGGGGCTACCTGCAGGGCCACCCCCTTTAGAGGGTTGAGACATCTCACACACACCTGGGTATCACCAATAGCTGTTGCTGCATCACTAAACCATCAAGTGTATAGATCACGATCAGGCTGAAAAGAGCTCGAACCAAGGTACACTGCCCCCTAGACCTGACTTCTAGATTAAAGGAGCTGATGTCGACAGAAGTAGGTCCACCATGGGTGAGGCAAGAAGGGAACCCCAACTAAGGCACGAGAGAAAATAGTTGAGTGACGAACAGACAGACACTAATGATGATGAAAATGAGGGATACTAAATGGTGGATGGACGACTTCCCTTGTTAGAGCATAAAAAGTAGGGATGGCTTGGCAGCGACTGACACAATATCAGGAGGGATAGGGAACAATGGGACTAAGGGCCATAATGTGTAACACGAGGGAGGGACCAAGCAATGAAGGATGGAGGACTATAGCAGGATAAAAAGGGACGCGAGATAGACTCCATGACTGATGATGACTCAACTCGAATGCTCTAAACAAGGGCGACTCATGACGAAACTCAACATGAGTACAAGAGGGTATCTCATGACGAAAATCAACATGAACAAAGACAAGTAAGGAGGCAAAGTGGTGCCCCCAGATACAAGTGTTGTAAGTGAAGAAATTCGATTTTGAGGAGAGATGAAAAGGTCATTCATGGACAAAATGTGTCCTGGTGAAGTATGGAAACATGAAAAACGAACAAACACCCATTTGAGTGCTCTGTGAGAGCTTTCCAACGGTGTAGACGGTTTGTCAAACGGGGCTACGGTTTGGTCGCAGCGGGCGAAAGAAAAAACATGGGTTTTCTTCTAATAGGTCGTTTTCCCTCCAAAATCATTCATTTTCTTGTGGAGCTATGGTGAATGTGGAGAGAAGAGAAGGCCCTAAATCTTGCAGCGATCGTAGCGGACAATCCGACCAGTGGAATTGCAATCTGTCAGTTGCAGGTAAGAGGCCTAATCCTAAGCTTTGTTTTTGATGGATTGAAATTGCAGATTAGGGTTTAAAATTCCAGAAACTATCCCTACTTCCTCATTACGGCTGGGTCGCACTTTTTGGGGCAAAAGCTGCAACCTGGGACACAGGTTTTGGCCTGAAAAGTGCAACCTGGCCCAGGTTTTGCCCAAAAAGTGCGACCTGCTAGGTGTGGGAGGTTTCAGTGCTGTTATGGGCTGAGATTATGTTTTGGTGTAAGATAATGTAGTTTTGTTGATCTGGATGTTGAAAAAGATGATATTTTATGCAGATATGGCATATATATGAATAAAGTGGAGAGAGAGAGACTTGGGTACACTACAGACGGAGATCCAGGCAGATCAGGGTGTCCGTCATGCACTGGCTAGACATGGGGTTCTGAAATTTTTGGAGAACCCTTTGATGAGGGCTGGAAAGCCCTTTTTGGCCTGGATTATCAGTTATTGGGATCCGGATCAGGAGGCGTTTGTAGTGCAGGGGCACATGATTGAGTTGACGGTACAGGATTTGTATTTCTTGACTGGTCTCCCACCGTTGGGGATGGTGGGAAATATGCAGCTAGTGTTACCATGGGGGCGTAACATTATGGAGTTTGTGGAGCGACATTGTCGACCGAGTGTCCGAGTCAAAGGGACTCAGATATCTATTGGGGAGCTAGAGAGATTGGAGACCCGGGCAGTGACCGCAGCAGTGTTACGGATCTTCGGTAGTCAGGTGCTCCATCACATCACTGGAGGGCAGATGATGATTGTAGAGAGTGTGTTGGGTGGGACCTACTATGGGTGGGCCCAGATGATGTTGGTGTCGCTGAAATGACAGTTGTCGTTATGTAAGCGACAAGTGAATCATGATTGTGCATATGGGACAGTATTGTGCTATTTCTTCTTTGAGAAGATCCCGACCTTACGACCTCGTATACAGTTGCCTGATGGGGGCCCGAGAGAGCCCCGGATGCATCGGTGGGGATGACTACTGACTAGAGGAGGAGGAGGGGCGGTCGGGAGGGTGTTTTGACCAGAGTTCTTTGCCCATTAGGACCAGATGCCATTATACATAGAAGACTATCACTATAGTGGGATGAGTTATTGGGGAGATCCGGACTTGCTGCTGCCACCTGGTCGAGTATGGGGACCTAATGGTAAGTGACAAGCAACTAATCTGTTATGTTCCTTTTTATAGTTTGTGACTATTATTCATGGTACTAATCCTTATATTTTTTGGGATGCAGATATAGCTCCGGTGAAACCGGCCAGGTATATGGGACGACCAGCAGCAGCAGGTGCTACAGGCGCAAGTGGATTGAGGACGAGACATAATGAAGAGATGGCCGCACTGGTGGAGGACCTCCGTCGTAGATGTGAGGGACTGCTGACCGGTGTGTCGGAGCGTGGATGGCAGGATTTAGACGACTGATACATAGAGCTATGTATTGGGCTCCCCTCGGAATGGCGAGGGGTCATGCGACGCATGGTGATGGCTGGGCAGACGGTGCGTGACCTACGAGCTGCGGGAGCAGAGCCATTGGCTCGGGATCCTTCGGAGAGTGACTAGGTGTGGGGCAGGTGTTGCCCCCTAGTAGTGTTGTAGGGGCAAGTGGTGCCCCCCATTTTTGTAGTAGTGGTTTTTGTAACATGCTATGGGCATGTCATATGTTTCAAAGTATATGGACTTTAAAACACATGTTATATATATATGAGTTTTATGTGTATTTTGTGGATGCTATTGTCTTATGTGTGATAAATGCCAATCTAGAACATGGTTTTCTATCTGATCTACGTAGTGCTTGTGACTTCTAGGGATGTGGTTGAATGAAATAAATCTAAATTCCCGTATCAAAAGTCTCACCCGTAAATATTGTCTAAACAGGATAGGATTATGCACACGGTAGACGCCATTAAGTTGTAAGACAATAAGCAGGGAGTCTAAATAAAATTACAGATGGAGGATGCGATGGGAGAGAGGGTCAGCTAAGAGACCACGAACAACATCATACTCAGCCTGGTTATTGGTGGCGGTGCCAATGCAGACCCCATTTGCAAGAACAAGGGTATGCACAGGGGTAAAGATGGCCCATGCGGCTGAGGCGAGGTTTCGGGAATACCGACTTGTGCCATCGGCGTAACCAATGTAATGAGTGGATGAGAGGGTCGAGGGAACAGCATCACAAGATAAGACAAGTGAGGAAGATCGGGGACTTGTGTTGTGACGTACATCATAGAGATGGATAGGAGTATCGGGGTTAGGTGAAGAGAGGGGAAGGTGGTGGAAACCGCAAGAGGCTGCAAAGCTACCGAGATCATCGTTCATGGAGGAAAGGTGCAGAAATGGGTCATCAGGGGAGATGACATAAGAGCAAGTAAAAATATGGTCAAAACATGAAGAGCCCAAGAATGGCGCTAAAGGGGGATTAGATGAAAAATGCGGAGTGGATACAGAGGGGATGTACTCCGAGGGTTGGGCGGATGATGATAGGTGCAAGAGAGGAGCAGCAGATTCGGACATCTCAACATCAGGGGGAGGGATGTCAATGGTGGCTGGAGGATCCTCGAGTAAACTCGATGCATACTGAGCAAGGATGGGCGAGGCGGATTGATTCTGTTCCACTTCATACTCGTGAATTACCTCTAAAGAGGCGCGGTAATGCATGAGGTGAGGACAATGGTGAGAATAATGGCCATGGAAACCACATAAAGCGCAAGGTTTGTTGGTGCAAAGGGCCTTTGGGTTATTCGTTATTGGGGCGGAGGAAACAGAGGTTTCCGGGGCTAACGATTCAGGGAACGCGACTTTGACCATGGGTTGGATACGGGGCAACTTAGGACAAGTATGGGTGGCGTGACAGATAGCATCACACAAAGCGCAAGGCTTGGTGGGTGGAGGGGGAGTAGGATCGGGAGCGGTGGCTTTATCTTTGGATGCCCCCCTGTGAGTTTTTATTTTCTGACCCGTAGCAGTCTCAGCATGAGGAGGGTCGTGCGACAGGGCTAGAGGTACCATAGCGGTGGGAGGAGCAACGGGAATCGGTTGAACTAGTGTCACAGCAATGTATGGTTTAGGGTGGCCGGGAGGGGTTTCGGTTGGAGGAGTAAGATACCATACTAGTATGCCCAAAGTTAAATTAGGTAGGGAAAGGGTGGCCATGACAGGAACTGAATAGACACCAGGGGGAGGGCCAAGGAAAGGGATTTGACCGACGAAGTAATGGCCAGGAGGGATGGTTCCTAAATAGGGGGGGCTGGAGGGAACCGAAGCAGGAGGATAAGGAGGTTCCAGGGTGTGAGGGGGAGGTGAAGGACCCGGTGGGAGAGTTTGAAACAGCTGAGGATAAGGGCTAGGAGTAGGGTGAGTCGGATGAGGTGGAGGTTGCTGACTAGCCAGAGCAGGTTGTGGGAGGGCAGCTTGAGACGATTGCTTCATGCAAACATTCGCCGAGCTAGGATCAGATATAAGAGGAGGGGGGGGACCAGGGAAGGTGCCAAGCAAAGAGGAGTCTTTGTAGATGCTAGGGGAGACACTGGTCAAGGAATCGAAAGTTTTCTTATTGGTGACAGTAGAAATGGTGGACTCAGGTGAGGTATGAGATTTAGGTTCATGATACGACAACTGGTCAATGGTGAAGATCTTGCCATTATGAGGGAAAAACATCTTGCGGTGGACTGCGGATGGGACGACAGACATGGCATAGGTGTAACTACGCCCCAAAAGGATTTTGTAGTCGAGAGGGGCATCGATAACTTCAACGTCGACACAGACAGTCTTACTGGTAAGGGTGATAGGGCAGTTACGAAAAAGACCAATGGGTTGGGAGGCATGGCCATCCCATGCACGGAGGGTGATGGTGGAAGGGGCCAACTCAGGGGATTTGAGTTGTTTCCAAACCGAAGTGGACATTACACAGGTAGATGCCCCCTCATCAATAATACATCAAGCGACATTGCCATTTCGGATTTTGACTGGGATTTGGAAAGCAACTGAAGGAGGAAGAGGGGGATGGTCTGACTGACGGGCATCGAAAATAATTAAGAGGTCATCAACAGGATCTACAGCACCCACGGCAGATAGTAGAGATTTATTTTGAGAAGGACACGACTGGAGGAGTTCCAGTGTTGAAATGGCAGCTGGAGATTGCGCCAGATCATCTACTATGTTGTAGGAATGGGAAACCCGACCAGAGGCAGCATTTCGGCGTAATGGACCCTTAGGAACTTTTGTGTGAACCTCAACTTTGGGTGGAGGGATTTGTAAGGGACCATTAGGTGTCGATAGAGGCTCTGTAGAAGTTGATGATGGGGACTCGGAGACAGACGGTTAGGGAGGCGGGGAGTATTGACGAGACCGATTTTGAAGGTTAAGGTCAAAAGTGAGAGGTTGGTCAGAGGAAATCATAAGAATCTAGTAATCGGAAGAACCAGAAGGAGAAGGTTGAGTGGATGCCGAGGCATGAGGGGATTGAGTAGCCACAAATCCTTGATGAGGGAAGGGATCGGTAAACACAGCAGGCTGAGAGGTAGAAGTAATGGGGGGGACAGGGGGAGAGGAGTGTTGTTCCCGAATGGTGGCCTGAGACTCCCACATTTGTTGTATCTATGGTAAGAGGGGACAATCGTGAGTGTAGTGACCGAAAACACCGCAACATGAACAGGGCTTATTTATGCGAAGCGACCTGTCCTGCTTGGGTTGGGAGCCCTGGGGCTGGGTAGTGGTGTTAGGGTCAATACTAGAAGGATTGGGTCCACGATTACCAGAGGCGGATGGATTGCCTCTCCTCGACCGTTGAGAAGGAGGAGGAGTAGTCGCACCGTGTTGCGAAAATACGTGCCCTGGAGGGGGTAGTAAGTGCAGCTATGGGGGTGGAGGAGGCAAGGGAGTGGGAGGTCCAAATGCTGGAGGAGCTGGGACACCAGGCTGCAGATAAGGGTAAGGGTGAGAATGGGAAACATTGAGGTAAGCAGGAGAGTGGGCAAAAGGAGGAGGCATGCCAAAGCCTGGATACTTGTTACTGGGATGGGGAAAGGTGTTGGAGGTGCTGGCCCTGCTCGGAGGAAAACCATAGGGCATAAGAGGTGGAGCAGAGATATGAGACATGGCTCCGATGATACCGTCGGCAGAGTGAGAGGTCCTGGAGGCGTTAGTGTCCTCGGGCTTGGGGAGATCAGGAAGGACAGTATAAACATAACCAAACTGGGCATAGATAAGGTCATATTTTAAGGCGATTTGAAGGGCGGCTTCTTTGGTTTGGGGGAAATGGGAGGCGACATCTTTGCCAATGGGAGGTAAGAGAGAGTGAAGAAACCAATCCATTTAAACTCAATCTTCAAAGGGGCGAGCACGGCATAAGCTTCGTCGTCGTTGCCACTCCTGGACATGAGCGGAGAGATGCGTTGAAGAGGATTGATGAAAGGAGGTCAATAGTTCAGTGCCAGTGTCGTATCGGAGAGGGAGCTGGAAATAAGACAAAAAGGTTTGGGCAATGGTTGCAAAAGTGGTATGGGAAGAGGTGGCTTGATCAACATACCATTTGGATGCTTCGCTGGTAAGGGTGCGTTGGAATAAACGAAGACGAATGGAGTCATCAGTGATGGAATTAGAGGAGCACCACATGTGGAAAGATCAAATATGATTGGAGGGATCTTCACTAGCAAGGCCTTCAAACTTGGGAATGTCGGAGGGGAGCTTGGTTGGCATAGCAGGCCAACTGACATCGTGGCGAATAGGATCATTAATAAGCTGATTGAAGTTGGGGAGACTAAGGCCGGCCATATACGGAAGTAATGGGGTAGTCGAGGTAGGTCCCGTAGTGGTTCCACTAGAAGCGGACCCAGTAGTAGAACTGGGGTTAGGGCTAGGTCTAGAACTAGACATGGTGGAGGTAAAGGGGGGAGAACTAGAAGGACGGGGAGAACCCGAAAAATTAGAGGAAGATTCGGAGTGCGGACTCGGGGGAGGACTTACTCGATGACGACGAAAAGGAGGAAGTCGACCAACTGGAAACTGAGGGTGAAGGCCAAGAAGTCGCCGGGATAAATGCCTTGGAGGCACAATGATGACGGGAAGAAGAAAGACCGACAAGGGAAGCAAGGTGCAAAACCAAGACGTGACAAGGGCAAGGAGGTGCAGTGTCGATTAATTTTAGAGTCTTTTCCAGGCGGTGTTAACCAGGCTCTTCTTCACTTAGGGTCAGTGTGTGGTGTGTGTTAATTTTAATTGATTAAACCCAGATGTTTTGAGATTAAAATAAAAAGTGTGCTGCATAATGGAAAATAAATCTACAGTAAATAAGACTAAAAGAACAAAAAATTAGCAACTAAAAAGGAAACAATTGAACCCAAGAAGGTGGGTCTCTCAAAACTAGTCTAGAAGGGGCAGAGCACGCTAACAAGAGATCAATAGATCTAAGGTCCGGAGGGACTGAGATCTAATGGAGAAATCTACTGGAAAGTGGTGCAGAAAGCAGCAAAGAGGCAGGGGCAAGGTTGCTGCTAGAAAATAGGAGATCAGCTAAAAAGAAGGGGGGTCAAAGAGGTGACCCTAGAGATGAACCCAAACAAAGCGAAAGGCAGTGTATAGAAAGGGAAGAAAAGCTGATCTATGAGGATCTGAACAGGAGGTATCAGATCTGAAATAAGTCTGAAACTTCTGGAAATTCAGACGTCTGAAAACAACAACAAACTCTCCCACAAAAAGTGGAGGGAACTAAAGCCATAAGGGGCAAGAGTCCCATGTAGGTGAGTGAAATAGATCAACAACAGGTCTGAACGGGTGGAGACAGAGGCTGGAAAACCCTGACAGAAGCTTCAGTGAAACCCAGAAAAAGTGCTGGCAGATTGCAGAAAAAATTGCAGGTCGCAGGTTTGGGCCTGTTTTCCGACCAGGTCACAGATTTAGGGCAGAAAAGTGTGACCTCAAGGCCAGGTCGCACTTTTTGGGACGATAAGTGTGACCTGCAGATCTAGGTCAGGCGGCGGGCAGATTTCAGAAAAAATTTTCGTCTCAGCAGCGGCTGATGTCGGTCACCTGCGCAAAAGGGCCAGAAACACATGGAAGTTAGAAATTTGAATGTTTGAGGGTTTTAGAGGGGAAAAATAGGAAAAATAAAAAATGGACGAGAAACCCTAGGGTCTGAAACAGCTGGATATGCAGGAAGATAGAAAAAGATAGTGGTCACAAAAGAAAACCCGTGTGGAGTCGCCAATTGTTAGTATGATTCTTTCGTCGTAAAAGATCACTTTAGCTATGCATATCAAGTAGCCCTAACATCAAGTATGGCTGCAAAATATCCTTAATTTTGCTGCATAAAATTAGATCTAAGCATAAAAGATATTAAGCAGATAAGATATAAAATAGCTCCATGCATCCAATGAACAAGACAAGAACAATGTATAAAAATAATCTTATATTATATTAAAGAATGGGGCACCTGAGAGGAAAACAAGAAAGGTGTTTTCCAGTTCTCCTCAGTGGGATGGGTTCTTGGAAGTCCTCAGTGTTTCAGATCTAAAATTCCTCTCTTTGATTAATGTGAAAAACCCTAACAAACATGGAACTCAATGGGAGTTCAAAATGCAAACAAATGGAAATGGTGACTAAGAGTAGATCTAGTGTGATCAAATGCAATGGAGGTGACTAATGAATGGGGAAAACCCTTCTATTTATAACAAAATATTTAGGTGTTCTAAAACTTGGTGCATGAATAAAATATTATTAATCACATTCTAGAATCACCCTTTAGGAATATTTTATTATATTTGTTGGAGGGAAAAGGGTTTTTGACTTGTGTCAATTCCTTTATTTATAAATAACAAATAAATAAATGATTTATTTATTATTTAAGGGAGATGAGGGGAATATAATTAAATAAATAATGGTTTATTTAATTATTTAAAAATGATTTAGTCAAATTTAACTAGGAATAGTATTTAAATAGTGATTTAAATAAATTATTCTTAGGAAATAATTAAATAAATAATGATTTATTTAATTGATTACCTTGTTTTGGGTTAAATATGACCAATAAATGTAAACGAATGTGGTGAAAGCGATTTTACTTGGGGTAAAATTGGTCTTACATGGTGTACTTGGGTTCGTCTAACGATAATGGGTTAGATGACCAAAAAATGGTGTAACATTAAGGTAGGTATATGCCTTGGTTGTTTGATATTCAGATGCGAGGAAGACTTTCCAAGGGATGGATCGCCTGTGATAGGGGATGTCGGGGAACTTGGAAGGTGAGTGACTACACAGAAGGGGTGAACGGATTTTCCAAGGGACTGTGTAGCAGAGAAGGGAAGGTCGGGGAATACATTTGTTTTTTTTTTCATTAGCATCGCCAGATGGAATCAAATTCACATTAGGAGTATGCCCTAGAACAATGAGTTGATAACTGTTCACTGAGAGGAAAAGTGGCGCAGGATTGTAGTGCTCGACATTGGATGTAGTTTTGACTTTGGAAGTGGATTATGGAATTCTTGGGAAGGAGATGAATCTTGATATTATTTTGAGGGCGGAGGTGTGAGCCTTTAGATTCCCTTGTTGCAAATGTAGGCATCATATCCTTTTATTTGTTAGTTGAGAAAATGTGCATATGTGTATATTATTGTAAATACTGTATCGAGTTATATTTATAAAGTTCCATAAACAATATGGTTATTTTTCGGTTGAGAAAATGTGGTTTTTATTGTAAATACTGTAATGAGCTGTGTTATAAAGCTCCAACAAGCAATATGTTTGTCATGCTTCAACAATGGTCATTGTAAATACTACATCGAGCTATGTTATAAAGTTCCATGGGAAGTATGTTTTCTTTTCAATAGTTTCGCCGAGGTATAGGTGTGGTTGAACATCGAGGATGGTGTTTCAAAAGGGGGAGGGTTCTGTAATGACCCTGGTGAAAAATCCATGTAATAAAAGTTAATAAAGGGAAAATAATAACCATGGTTGATGGGACATTTATTCCAAGCTAAATTTTGCGAAAAAAACCTAGTGGGTGTTAATTTCAGTTATTATGGCTAAAGGAAATTAGCAAAGGAAATGAAAAAGGCCTTGGAAAGGCAAGAGGTAGTATTTGGAATTTATTTATGAAAATAATGGAAAATAGGTAAAAAGGAAGGTGAAAGGTCACAAGTTGCATGTGAGGAGGAAAATGAAGGAAAATAATGGAAAATGAAGAAAATAGAGGCGTAATTGATAAAAAGGCTTCTCACGACCATTTGGTACCTTTTCTGAGTGTAACCTTTTGTCAGTTCAGTTTTGGAACTCTCTCATTATTCTTTCTCTCTCTCTCTCACTCACTATTAGACATAGAGTTTTCTTGGAGAAATTTGGCATTGAATCAAGAAAGGAAAAGAGGGAAAGAGGAAGGAAGGAGCAAGAAAGGATTCAGGGCAGATTTGTAGAATGATTCCAGATTTTGAGGAATTTGTGGCACAAATAGTGGAGCAACTAGGGGAAGTCATAACTTCTCTATTTTTTTGCCAAATTCAATGCAGAAAGAGGCTAGACATACATTTTTTGGAATTTTGGAACTGATGGAACATGTTTCAGATCTATTTGAGCATTGTAAACACATGAAATCACACTTTTGAGCATAATATAAGAGGTCAAAGCCATTGGAAGTTGGACCAAGGAGACGTAGCCTAGGCAAGGTGAACTCCTTCATCATATTGTGCTATGTGACTGTTTATGGTGATGTTCATGTCATATATATGTTGTTTTTCAGTGTTTTATTCATGTTAATTTCCTCATTAAATTCACAAATAAACACATAAGAACTCATTTTAAACTTACAATTAACCTCATCATCCTGAAGCATTTTCTTTAAATTCTGAATTTGATCTTAGCACAAAAAAAATAATATTCCCATTCAGATCGTGATTGGGTGGAGATCATGGTAAAGGCCGTTTTGACATGTTTATTGTTTTGGCCTAGTGATCCGGTGTGGATTATCTTAAAGCCCGATTTCTATTGACGAGGGTGAGGTTATTTAGCCTCGGGATGCCCTGTTTGGTTATTTTAGTTTGAGTCCCACATTCATGCTTGGAATATGGAACAGGAGTGACTAGTTGAAGAGAGAATTGGCTCAAGAGTCAGCCAACCTATGGTCGGATGGAACATGGTAGTCCCATCCTCGGTTGGTTTTTACATTCATTAATGAGCATATCACTTCCTTGGAATTTGTAGATGTGTAAATGCACTGATCTATATGTGGATTCTATGGCTGATATAAGTATGAGACCCCTATGATTAGATCTGTTGTTTACACCTGTAGATTTCATTCATGCCAAGTGTTTTGCAGAATGTCAGTCCCGTTTGGAGATGGTTAGGCCTAGTCTTGGAGTTAATTTTTGGTTTAATATTATTTTCATCACGTGTTTAATGGATTCCAGAAGTTACAACAAGTTCTGGGAATTGGAAGAAATTCTGGCCTTGAAAAGGGCCTTAAATCCCACAAAAACTGGCACATTTCTACTGGAAATAGTCCATGGATGCAGCTATGCAGGCTTGTGGGTGCATCCAGAGCCTCTGAAATGTAGGCATGTAGGCTTGTGTGAGTGTCTGAGGGGTTAATTGGGTTAAAAACTGAGTGGGACCCAAGGATTGGTTACATTAGTGGTTGGGATGGTGCCTAGGAGTCTTGTTGCTGATGTGGAAGGTCTATATGATGTGTTTCTGTCGGTTCCACTTCCTTAAGGTCACCTAGGAGGTTGAATTTGATCATAGTAGCCTCTCGTCTCATGTTTACCCTATTTTTTCGGTTACTTGGGTAGATATGGGAGGAGGGTGTTACATTTACATAAAAATAAATTTGTTTCTTGATTGAAAATGACCAAGAAGGGTCTATTACATTATGAAATAGACAAGGAAACTTGAAATAAACCCTATAAGCCTACAATGGAGGCTTTGAACTAAAAATATTGACCCAAGCATGAAACCATTGCTTTAATAAGTAAAAAAATTTTACAATAAAATTTATTTTTCTTTCTTTTGACAAAATACATTACATCATGACTCAAATACAACTATGGAGACCGAAACTAGTTACATTTTTCAACATCATTTTGGAATTTTCCACTAAAATCTATATATATTCCTCTAGGATTGGTCAAAATGCTTGGAAAAGCTCTATTCTAAATCCATATGGGCCAAAATATCTCCTTTACAAATTCCCATGACTAATCACCACATTTCCATTTTTTATATTTCATCAGGAGGAAAAGAATTTTGTCTCGGAGTTATGAAAGTTGGCATGTGCTTGATAAATTTTCCAATGGTTAATTTTATATCTAGGGTGGATTTCATTAGCACATGATGACAAAAGAACATGAATTCTCAATCCATTTCACTATGATTTTCTAGTCTATTCCCTTGCATGTCTTTGATTCCTATATTGGTATTTTGTTGTCTCTATTGTATCATTGACTTGTGAAAGAACTTGGTATTATTTCCTTCTCACAACCATTTTACTTGTGATTTTTCTTTCCACAAGATCTCGTCTTACTAATGTCATTCTTCTAATTGAGTTCTTAATTCCATTTCTCCTATGGATAGGCTCTCTATTTTGCTTTCTTGCATGAAATGTTGCTGATTTTTTCCATCTCCTTATTGAGTTGCACTTTGGATTCAAAAATGTTTCGTTCTTGTTTATTCCAAGCTTTTAACTATTTTTTAATATATTTTAGTGATTGGTAATGTGCATGATTGTAGCCATGATGATGGGTGCTTCTTTCCATAAATTTTCCACGTTATCTAAAAAACTAGAGTATCTAATCTATAAAGGCTCAAATATGAAGGGCGTATATGATGGTCCTCACCAATCTACCTGTTGTGGCAGAGTACCCTAAGTCCGAGAATTTTGCTATATTTTTTAATAATTTAATCTTGCGCAGGGGTTTTGGGGTGGGTCAAAATCCCTCACAAATTTTAATGGGTCAAAGGGTAGATCAAGGGGCCATAAAATATGGTTTGTGGACCATAGGATAGCACAGGCTAAATAGTATAAATAAATCAATAGATTGAGTCTAAGAAGTAAATTTTTTTGGATAAGTCTGAATGTGGATAATACACTTGGATATTTTGGGATCGTTTTGTGGATTTGTCTGGGTAGAAGGCTATTGCTAGCTGTGTGCATGGAGACCTTAGTCCTGCTGTGTGCGGAACCCACTGGCTGTGTGTGCGGGCTGTTGAAGTGTCTTGTAAGAAGGATTTGAACTGATAGTAATAAAGGAAGATTGTTGCGAATATCTGAGTTATATATGCATATGTTGGTTATGTTTTGAATGTTTCTGCATATCGTTTCCATTTCCTGTACTGTCTGAAAATAGATCTCTTGTGCAACTGTGGTTGGGTTTATATGAATGCTTATTCCACAGATCTGATGTTATAAGGCTATGATATGATATGTTAAAGGGTATTACTTGATATATGATTGTTGTGTTAACTTGCGCAAGATCTTTTGCATATTTGACCTAAATTTGTCTAAAAAGGGTTTACTAGTTAGGGCTGCTAGTACAGAGGTCTGTTTGTGATTGGTTGGATCTCAAGGCACCCACATCATTCTGAATCTCTCTCAGGGTGTGGAAAATTGGTTCCAACACCCCCCCATAATGCTTCGGGTGAGAAGTTGACTTGCTCAAGCAGGTCACTGCTGAAAGGGCCAGTAGTAAGAGGGTTTTGTTGGTTAATCTAAATTCTGAACCTGGTTCAAGACCCCTCAAGCCAAAAAATGGTTCCGTTGCTAGGACTAGGAGCATTTTGAGAGAGATTGGGTGATGCCGCAATTTAATTCACAGCCATTAAAGCCCGAACTTGAAGACTAGTTTGAAAAATAGATTCAGGAATTTTATCTAAAAGAGAATTGAAGTAAGGCGTTATTTGTTGGAGAGTGGAATAATCAGTATATTTCTACGGAGATACACGAGATATTCTTCGTAACCTTTGCACATGAAATGTAGGAGTGGTTGGCAAGGTTAGCATAATTCCAAACCTATTGGAAGGACGATCAGGTCACACAGTGGACCCCTGAATTAATCCAACAGTTGGAAAAGACTTATAATTCTATTACCCAGATTGTAGATCACTGGGTTGACAACATCTTGGGTGGGTTTGTAACCGAATTTGCAGTTTTTCAATTTGTGTCCTACTTTGACTGAAAGAATATTTTTCAAAGGATTGAGGGGTAAGTTCTTACAGACTTTGCCTTTGCTGATTAAGATCCTATTGTGTGAAAAGAGTGTTTTGTGTAGCCACACCGAGTGAATGACCCCTGATCAGAGTGAAATCATGATGCACAATGGTAAATAATATCAGGTCAACCAAAAGGGGCATAGATATGTGTACAGTCCTCTAAGAAATTCCCCTAATCTAAATGGAAGTGGGAATGCACATGCAGAGACTAGCCCTCCAGCTACACCACCATAAAACTCATGTAAGGGTAAGAATCCTCCTACCCCACCACCACCCCCACCTGAATATGATATGGCTGCGTAGATCAAGTTACCCACCTTTAAGGGTGCGGGGGATGAGGATATGGACCAATTTTGGTTTGTGGTGAATGTGGTGTGGACTGCGCAGAATGCCAATACAAATGTTGTTAAGAGAGTGCAACTAGAAATGGCCTTTGAAGGTCGGGATTTGGATTGGTTCATGGGATACATTACTTAACATGCGAATCCCACAGTGCAAGAGATCAAGGATGCCTTCAAGCAGCAATTCTGGAAGCCTAAATCTTATTCTCAATGCGTAGTAGAACTAAAATATATTAAGCAAGGTCCTACAAAATTAGTTTGGGAAGTTGACCAATAACTAAAAACGGTCATCAACGATGAAGGATTTGCCCATGCTGAAAAGAAGCATAAGGAATTGTTCATTTCCATGTTGTTGCCACATATATGTGGGCCCATGGGTTAGCAGGAGATTGACTCGCAGGAAGAAGCCCTAGAAATTGATATGAAGTTAGAAGTTGCACCGAGGGATGATGGTCAATTTGGAGCGCTACAAATTTAGAGCCAACTAGAGGCGGTGCACTTAGAAATTCAAAATTTATGAAGAGACCGGGGTAAAGAAGCTAACACGGATGTCTGGTGCATAGGCTACAGGGTATCTAGCCACACCAAGGATTAGTGCCCTCTGTTATCGAATTATATGCAAGCTGGGGGATTGAGTCCACTACGTCTGAGGGATATTGCTGGGCCTAGTACCTCCACATTATGGTGTGTCGATTTTTGGGTGGCGGGGTGACATGATACAGATCACTGTCCATAGTGAGGTGCCTATGTCCGAGAACTGAAGCAACAATGGTGAAGATTCTGCTCTTTTTTGGGACACGATGAGCACAAATGCCAAACGTATGACTTGATGATTGAAAGAGGGAAATGTTACAGAGTGTAGGCTGACCCTTCATCACTAGCATCTCCCTTCGGACGCGGAGCATCCCTAGCAAGAGGACGGGGAGGGGGGAGAGGTGGAGGCGCAAGTCGGGGAAGAGGCAGATAATTTTCTACAAATATGGAGACGTCAGAAATTATGCATAAGACTGCCCAAACCCCACACGACAATCCTGAAAGTATCGTGGGAAATTTGATAATTTTTACACAGTAATTTGTCACCGTCCCTACCTTTCCCCGTCCTGCACATTGGAGGGCCCATTTTGTGACATGTGAGCAATGTCATGCCATGAAACCATTATCATTGCATTCCTCTAAACATGAGCTTCAATTGCCCTAAAGACATCTCCTTGCAGAAAATCATAAAAACATCCATTTTTGCACTGGCGCGGGTATCCAGTTTAAAACTCGCACCAATGAGGAAAATCCTACAAAGAGGCCGCGCCAACTGGCGCTATGTCCCAGATTCGCAGTCGCGCCAGCCAATTTAAGGAGTGTTTTTTAAATAAGAATGGCGGAAGTTTCGTTTCAACAGACTCAGAAACTGCTATCTATCTTGAGTTGGGAGGTTTGGCTACGGGAGTTCCATGGAGGGGAAGTGGTTTGCCACCTCTCATGGAAGCTTCCTTGAAGATAGGGCCAATCCCACAATTGTAGGGATCCCAACTCCATTCCTCCATCTTTAAAAGCTAGCTCATTGCCATTGCAAGCTAGTCTTGAAGTGCCTAAGCCTTGAATCTCCAAGTTCTCAAATTCCCAAAGAGCCTTCATGCTGCAAGAGCCCTCATTTTTCCCTTAAGGCCAAACTCGAGCAAGGAGACTATCATCGAGAGACTCTAAGAGAGGCTTGTCCCATCCCTGGCAGGCTTTGCGAGACGTGCACGACTGGAGACCCCTCTGAAGGAGACCTCAGCGTCAGAACATTGGTTGTACTCTCTTTCAATTGTTTATTAATGAATGACTACTGGTTATGGTTCCATTCTGTTTTTCACTTATGATAATGATGAGTTATATCCTTTCTGACTGATATATAGTTGCGTATTCTGGATTTTATGCTTGTATTCGTGTTGTTTCTTGCATGTGCAGGTGTCCATTCACGGAGATCATGGGGATCGTGATCTACCGAGGCTAAGGAACGGGAACGCTGTCTCTTCTACGGATCATAGCATTGGACTCCAGGTAGGCCTCCATCGTTGGTCTGTTTATTCAAAATTAGGAACTTGCGCTGTAGCATTTGATGATTGTTTCTAGACCCGTGCTGGGCTAGTAGTGATTGCCTCTGTCCGCAAAGGGGATTTACCTCCTCAACAATAATGTAATTGAGGATTATCCGTTGTTGATCGCAAAAATGAAGGAAAAACAGCAGACGCCAACGTAAAACATACAATGGGTTAAGGTTGAGCCACATGAAGACGGTCCAAGTGAAAACGTAATTACACACAGTGGCATTGCTACTGGAGGGAATGAGGAAAAGGTAGTCGTAGAACCACTAAACATAAAGGTGTCTGACAAAAAGGAAGTCCTCAACTTGCAAAAAGAGAAACAGACATTCATTGAAGCTAGAAATGGTTTTGCTGATGAAGAAGCATCCACCTCAAGAACTCTCAGGGAACCAAAAAATGATGATGAGGTTAAGCCATTCTTACAAGCTTGCATTACTATGTTGCGCAATAAGAAGGTAGTAGATAATCTCCAGGCCCTGATAGATAGCTGCGCATAAAAAGAGATTCCGCAGACAGAAACCAAGGCTATAAACAAAGTTTACAAGCAAAAGAAGAGAACAGGTAGGGAGATGTGCATGACTGTGAATAGAGACTACGAGATAGACCATGCCATCTTAGATCTGGGGTCTGATGCAAATGTCTTACCTAAATAAACCAGGCAGAATATGGGAGAGCCAAAGTTGGAATGGTCCACCACTCAGCTATGCATGGCTAATCAGCAAAGATCATCCCCCTTGGCAAGCTTCCGCAAGTTGAGGTCGACATCACGGGAGTAAAGGTATGTGTTGAATTTGAGGTTATAAAAATTGTGGATGATGCATATCCCTACCCTGCGATGTTAGGATTGGATTGGGCCATTGATATGGGAGGTATTATCAACCTAAAGCATAGAAGCATGATTTTTGAGAATATTGGTACACAGGTGATAGCCCCACTGGATCCGGCAGAGAGAGAATGATACACAGAGCCAGTGCGTGAAGGGGATGAGGTTGACCATATCTATAAATTGACTGGTGGGACAAAGACTGGATCAACCCTACGGCTGATGTCATGTTTAACTGGGAGAAGGATAGGTCCTGTTTTTTTAATTCTAATGGCGAAATGGAGAACTGGAAGAATTGGTTGCATGATATCTTTGCGCTATGATGCTTCAAGATTACAAGAACTTCTGGTGCATCTCATCTGAGGTAGGTAACTACCCTACTTTTATGGTTCTGGTAGTGTCAAATAATTTTTAGAAGCACTGGAAAAAGATATCCCAGAGGAACGAAGGTTCTAGGCGATTGATTTGGCTATGCGCACAACTCCAACACGATGGTGGGAAACGAACAAGGGAAATTTTCAGGACTGGAAGGAATGTATACATATGATGATGTTGTGCTTTGAACCTCCCGCCACGCTACCCATTGAATTATTCTATGGCTAGGGAGATCCGCGCAAGCACCTGGCCATGTGGATGGAGGTATGTGATGAGAAGACATGGAATGAATGGGTTTATAGGTTTTTCCACTCATTAGGACCAATCCCCACGACCTGGTATCTAGAAGTTGAGTTACACCGAGGCACTCAAGACTGTATACAATGACCGAAGATTTTCTGGAAACCTTTGGCTCTGTGGGGGGCTCAAAAAAATTGGATGAGGCACTACAAGACATAGATGCGCTAGTCTTTGATGAATCTTGGCCCCACAAGGAGTGTGTTGTGCTGGCATGGGATGTGTAGATGAAAGACATAGTTAACTGCAAAAATCTATCAATTGAGGTAACAGAGATGACCCAAGGAATGTTAATATCCCCAAATTGGAAGGAGAGCGCACAGTTGCAGGACTAGTGTTAAGAATGGTGGAAGTGACTAAACCTCTGAAATTGAAGGAAGTCAACATTGGAACGGCTGAGCAGCCCAAGTTGGCAAAGATTGGGGACTACTGGGATGACGATACAATAGGAAATATTGTAGAGCTGCTAACAGAATATTAGGATCTATTTCCTACAAAGGTCTCAGAGCTGAAGGGCATTGTGGGGGACCTGGGTGTCATGAAAATCACATTAAAACCTGATGCACGCCCCATCAAGAAGTGCCTATATCGATTTAACCCCAAATATAACCAGAAGGTAAAAGATGAATTAGAACAAATGGTGGTTGCGGGTCTCATTGAACCGGCCGAGTAGTCCGATTGGGTAAGCCAAATGGTAGTCCAAGAGAAAAAGACCAAGGGATAAATTATGATCTATGTTGATATGCGCAAGTTGAATGATGCCTATGTGCATGACCCCTTCCATACTCCATTCTCTGATGAAATTCTGGATAATTTGGGAGGGCAAGAAGCTTATTCATTCACAGATGGGTTCTTAGGTTATCATCAAATCTGCATTTCATGAGAGGACTGCAGCAAAACCACGTTTTCCACTGAATGGGGTTCTTTTCAATATATGTTCATGCACCTGCAATATTCTCGCGTGTGGTCATGGCTCTATTCAAGGAATTCAGGCATAAATTCTTGGAAGTATACTTTGATGACCAGACAATATTTTGATTGGTAAAGAAACATGTATCGAATCTGCGCATGATGCTTGATACCTATCGGAAGCACCAGGTTTCTCTCAACCTGAAGAAATTCATATTCTATGTACCTTTTGGGATTCTATTGGGGAATATAGTATGTCAACAAGGATTGATGGTGGACCTGGCCAAGATCATGGTTATCATCAACTTGGAAGTCCCTACTATTGAGAAACATTTACGCTCCATCGTAGGACATACTGGTTATTATAGGAAATTTATCAAGGGGTATGCTCTGATCACTGCACTGATGGAGAAGTTGCTAAAGAAGGATGTAGAATAATTTTTGGATGACGAATGTCAGAAGAGCTTTGAGATGCTAAAAGAGAAAATGGTCACTGCACCCATTTCGATATTCCTAGACTGGTCTAAGGTTTGACATGTGCATGTGGATGCATCTGGTATAACACTTAGAGTTGTTCTAGCAGAGCCAGGAGAAGGTGACATAGATATCCCAGTAGCTTTTTCTATTCAGAAGCTTTCAGGCACAGAGCACAACTAATTAAATACAGAAAGGGAAGGATTGGCCATGGTATATGTACTGTAAAAATATAGACACTACTTGCTGGGAGGGTATTTCAAAATGTTCACTGATTATTTTGCTTTAAAATACCTGGTCAATAAGCCTATGTTGGGGGGGAATATCTGCTGATGGTTGTTTCTTTTCCAGGAGTATGACTTTGAGATCATTGTGAAGTTGGGAAGACTTAATGACGGGCTTGACCACCTGTCACAGATTGAGAATGGGGAGGAACCAACCTGTCTGGAGGAAGGGTTATCGGACATGCATCTCTTCTCTATCAAGGTGGTTGATGATCACTTCACTGAAATTATTCATTTTATGACTACAAGAACAATGCCTGTGGAATATTCAGTCCAACAAAAGAAGGAGTTGGTTGTGCGCACAACTGATTTCACCCTGATTGCAGGTTAGTTGTATAAATTAGGAGCAGATGAAGTATTAAGGAGATATGTGTTGGAACATGAAAGATGGGCTATATTGGCTGAAGCTCAGAGATGGGTGGCAGGTGGCCACTACGCTAGGAAAGAAACTGCGCAGAAGGTGTTGCGTGTTGAGTTATGGTGGCCCACACTGCATGGTGATGCACATGCATACTGTGGGGCCTACGATGCATGTTAGCAGACTGGGAAGTCATTGCGTAGAGGAAAAATTCCCCTACAATCACAGATGGCCTTGCAGTCATTCGACAAATGGGCTATAAATTTTTTGGGACGAAACAACCCCCCTGGGAGGAAGACTAGAGCATGGTATATCATTACCGCAACTGATTATGTGACCAGTTGGGTGAAGGAAAAGGCAGTTAAGGACTGTACTACAGACACTGCTATGCACGTCATATTTGAGCACATTTTGACGAGGTTTGGGTGCCAAAATATTTTGATGAGTGATAGAGGTACGCATTTTTTCAACGAAACGATTGAAGCATTGACCAAGGAATTCCAGATCCATCACAAGAAGAGTACCCCTTATCACCCGCAAGAAAATGGCACAATAGAAAGGTTCAACAAGATTTTGGAGCACATACTTACAAAGGTCTGCAATACCAACCGAGATGATTGGGACGTGTGCATCCCTTCTGTACTATGGGATTACAGGACAACATGCAAAAAGCTGACAGGAAAGACACCATTCAGAATGGTCTATGGGATGGAGGCCATCATGCCAATGGAGTATATTGTCCCAAGTATATGCATTGCAGCCTTCAGTAACATGGTGGAGCTTGAAATTATGGAGCAACGGTGGCGCAACTCGTTGCCTTAGAAGAAAATTGCTTCATTGCTAAGTTCCACCAGTAGGTGCAGAAGGCGCATGAAAAAGCTTGACATGACAGGCACATCAGGAAGAAGGTATTCAAGGAGGAAGATTTGGTGTTACTCTATGATAGTCAGCTTGCACACCACCCAAGAAAGTTCAAAAAGCATTTGTTGGAGCCATATGTTGTAAAGAAGATCACTGATGGCAGTACGGTGTGCTTGGCCACACTGCGTGGAGAAGACCTTCCTAGATACTTCAATGGGAGCCGCCTAAAGCCGTATAAAGAGAATATGGTGCCTAAAAAATGACTATATGGCTGGAGCATCAGGATTAAAGGGTTTGTGTGCAACAGGGATAAAGGGCGCAGGAAGGTATGCTAGGAGCGCAGGGGTGACGCGTAGGTCGGGAAAATAGCTGTTGGAACAATGCAGCGGGTTGAAAAATTGAAATTTCCGTTGAAAGGAGCAGATTTTTTGTATCTAATGTGGAAATCTGGGAATATTTTTTACCATTCCTTTGAAGGAATTTTTTTAAATGATAATATAATTGTTTTTACTATGGGTGACTTATAAGAAGGGGGTCATGGGTTTCAATTTATTGCGTTATTGTTTCAACATTTGGTGCCCTGTGATCATCTATAATCTCTGTCATCCTGCCATTTGTGAGTTATGCATGTCTGGTCATGAATCCCCTTCTGACAGTAGTAACCCCAAGTTCATATTCCATGCGAGAATGACGACCACCAACCCTTCAGAACAACATTCGACGCCCCTCATGACATCTATAGAGGAAGGATCAGATGAGGTCAGAGAAGTAGTCCCAGACATGGAAGAAGTTGCATCCACTCCAACGAAAGAGAAAGTTAAGGGAAAGGTGTCGAAATTTGCTACTTCTAAACCATGCACCTCTTCAAGGAATGTTCCGTCTCCCAGACAACCTTCCAAGGAGCACTCCCCGATTGGTGATCCATCTAAGCGGCCGATGACTGTTGGGCAAGATGCACTACTTGTAAAACAATTTTATTGGTGGCCACCATACGTTAAGCTGTGAAAGCCTTTGGTGTGCAAGCCACAGAACCTTGATGCAGTGTGGAAAAACTTGCAGATGCCATTGTGCCCTTAGGATGTCCCCCTGGTCAAAAAAATGCACGAAAAACTCCCTCAAGTGAAGTTTGATGATTATGATCTCGCCAATGAAGTAACGTTTTCAAAGCTTGTCATGGAAAATTACTTGGAACAAGTGATGTACGATGATGTACTGAAGGTAGAGCCGATGCCCTACGCACGTGGGTTGTACAATGCGGGAGTCCTCAATCTCTAGAGGATCCACTATTTTGGGTGGTACCCCATCACAAGCATGTGCGTTCACCAATTTTTGGCCTTGGTCCATGACATCGTGGTTTGGATTCAGGGGAGAATCCCCATAGATGTCGCGTTGATCCATCGGATCACCGGTCTGCCCATGAGGGGTCCCCATCCAATGACGGGATTTGGGAAAAGAACTGAATTGAAGGTAGAAACGGAGGTGAAGGAAACGTACAAGGTAGAACATGATAAGAGGGGCTTTCTGGTCCAGACAATCGATGACCAGGCGGTGCACATGGGCACCCTTTTCCTTAGATGTAAGCTTATGTGGAAATGTCAGCAGAAGACAGTCCTGATGCATGTCATTTCCTTGGTGGGGCAGTGGGAAAAAGGGGTGCTATATAACTGGTCACAATTTCTATGTGAGAAGCTTTTGGAGAATGTGTGTGAGTCGCAGGAAATGGGGAAGCGGTTCTGCTATTCATGTCTTTTATTTCTGATTGCGTTGGTAGCATGGGAGACCCCAGATGATGAAATCCTTCCCAACATTGAGCCATGCGTCTGCGAGGGGAAGCATTACGCAAATTTATGTGACTCATAGAATGTCAACCGAGTCGAAGAAAACTAAATTTTCTGGGTTCTTTTTGAAGGCACGCTGGCGCAAGCTATTCATTCCAGACCACGAATCTCATCAGTCGTATATGAGAAGTATAAAAGTGTGGCGGAGTTTTAGGTGACTATGCACAACATCATGATCAAGGCGCATAAGAGCCCCAATTGGTACTCCTTACCCTGCATGTTCACGAAAGTGGAGGTTGACCATGTTGTTGCAACATCGCCGAAGTCGTGGAAGATTTGGCTTGGCTCCAAAAATCCCGTTACACCGTCCAAATCCAGGAAAGAAATAGCTCTGAAAGAAACAACTCCGAAAGAGACATCTTCGGCTCTGAAAGACACAACACCCAGAGATACCACCAATCCAGGTATGGAGGCAGGTGGAAAAGATGAGGAATTTGAAGCAGAAAAAGACACAGACGCACAAAAAGATGCGAAAACAGACAAAGACTAGGAGTTAGAAGGTGACCGTGAGGGGGTGGACCTTAGCAGGTTGGATGGGCTTGGTGGAGATGGTGCATAATCACCTCGCGACACCAAGCATGGAGGAGAAACATAGAAGGGGCCATGCAAGAAGAGGAAAGGGTCCAAGGCGAGCGGAGAAGAGGAGGTTACTTTGACTGAAGAGGACCTCGAAAAAATTGCCGATGCAGTTGTGTCGATGTCTGGGGACTGTTGGAGCACCATGGAGGCCCAACACAAGGCCGCAGTGGAAGCCTTGCAGTCCAGATTATACGACTAGCAGCTAAAGGCCGATACATTGCAAGAGAGCGTGGATCAAGTGAGGTCGGTGCAAGAGAGTGTGGATCAAGCGAGGCTAGTGCAAGCAAGTGTGGATCAAATGAGGCTGGTGCAAGCAAGCCTGCCATCTACAACGATCGTCACAACCATAGGAAACAGAATCTACACCCTCCGGGGTGTAGCAGTATCTCTAGATCCAACAGAGTTATGCATGAGAATCCAAGCCTGCTTCGAGGTCGGCCTTGACCTTGCCAAGCTGTTAAGTGGGTAGCTGCACGTGTTATAGATTTTCATCTCAATCGAACTCTAGGACAGGGAGGTGCGCACCCAAAAACAAGTAAGCAAGGCTAAGAAAATTGTAGCAACAAAAATGGAAGATTCTAATCAGGCTCAGACAACACAGAAAGCAGCGCTAGCTTAGAGAGTGGAGTTGGAAAGTGTCATTGACAGGCTATGCAATGAGATTCCAGGCGTCACTATCCTGACGTCTGTTGCACCGCAAGCTAAAGTTAAGGGCCTAGCCACATCTCTCAAATCCTCCAGGTTAGAAATTCAATCCGTGAAGGCAGACTTTGAGCAGCAAATTGCTATGTTGCAGGTGCAGTTGCAGCCTGAGACTCCCCCGGAAGTGCACGCACAACAAGCAACTACTATCCAGAACGTCTTGGCTAGCATTTTAGCATATGTCACGTATGGCTCCACCTTTCTCGACAAAGCCATGGGACTATGGAACTCTATGCAAACCAATCATTTAGTCAAGAAAATCAATTAGGAACTGCAGATGAAGGAGTAGGATTTTGACGACTTGCAAGAGGCTTTACCTACCCTTATCCCTACTCAGAGAATGGCACACCTTCAGAAGAGCTCAGCGCTACGGGATGAAGTGGAGGATCTCTGCTGTATGAAGAAAGTACTTATCGATCAGATGAAGCCATGGTCAGATGAGGCCATGAAGCTCTCTCAGGACCTTGATGCTGTTGTCCGCAGCCTGAACCAGACGATGTAGAATGTCACTTTGGCTGTTGAAGGGCCACCGTCAAAAGAGCTGGTAGAAACTATGTAGAGCACCGCAGACCAAAGTGTAGGTATCTTGCCACCATTTTCTACTTCCATCGACGTGCTTGAGCTCAAAATGAAGACCCCAATACAATTTGACTTGGGACGAGTCAAAAGACTGTGTTGGGGGCCTGTTGGAGTGGGGTCCCCTAAGTCCGAAAAAATTGCTATATTTTGTAATAATTTAGTCTTGCGCAGGGGTTTTGGGGTGGGTCAAAACCCCTCATGAATTGTAATGGGTCAAAGCATAGATCAAGGGGTTGCAAACCATGGTTTGTGGACCATAGGATAACACATGCTAAATAGTATAAATAAATGAATAGATTGAGTCTAAAAAGTCATTTTTTTGGATAAGTCATAACGCGGATAATAGACTTGGATATTTTGGGATATTTTTGCAGATTTGTCTACGTAGAAGGCTCCTATTGGCCGTGTGCGCGGAGACCTTAGTCCTGCTGTGTGCAGACCCCATTGGCTATGTGCACGGGCTGTTGAAGTGTCTTGTAAGAAGGATTTGAAATGATAGCAATAAAGGAATATTGTTGTGAATATCTAAGTTATATATGCATCTGTTGGTTATGTTATGAATGTTTCTGCATATCGTTTCCATTTCCTGTACTATCTGAAAATAGATCTCTTGCACAACTGTGATTAGGTTTATATGAATGCTTATTGGACATATTCGATGGTATAAGACTCTAATATGATATGTTAAAGGGTATTACTTGATTTATGATTTTTGTGTTAACTTGCGCAAGATATTTTGCATATTTGTCCTAAATCTATCTTAAAAGGGTTTACTAGTTAGGGCCATTGTTGCAGAGGTATGTTTATGATTGGTTTGATCTCAAGGCACCCACATCATTCTAAATCTCTCTCAGGGTGCAGAAACCTAGTTCTAGCACCCCCCCACATTGCTTCCGGTGAGACTTTGACTTGCACAAGCAGACTAGTAGTCCACCTAATGCTCCCTTGACATCCAAGGACATGCATTTACAAAGTTTCCATATTGTTTGGATTATTTATGTGAGTTGTTTCTCTCTAGTTTTGGTTTCTTGCAAGAGTATGCCGAGTTTTTTTTATCTAATTTTTTCTTTAAAGAGGCTATGTTTGGATTTTTATTTCAGGCCCGTTGCATTCCATGAGTTGATCTTCATAATTTAGGTGAAGAAGAGATTTGGTAGGAATAAATCATAAAATTTACACTACAAGAGTTTACCATTTTCCATATTTCTCGAATTAATTGTTTACTTGATTTGCGTCCTCTTTCTTTCTCTTCTTTATTGGATTTTCAGATCTCTTTGTGGTGTTAATTTTATGAACCCCAAATTAATTTTTTTTTTTTTTAAAGAAGAAGGATTGATTGTACCTTTAATTGGATATATGAGTGCTTTTTGGATTGCATGTAGGGTTTGGAGATCAACTCTAGTTCCTACTCTAGGAGTTGAAATGGATTTTAATTTCGAGATATGAATATGTTATTTAAATATAAAATTTATATTTTATGGATTAGAGAATATATGTGTTTGTATGTGTGTAAATTAATTTGTTTATTTTAAATAATAAAATTAACTATATTATCTAAAATTGTGTCATTAAATGTCAAAAAAAGTGATAAAACTAAAACTAGTTGAGTCATATAATTTAAATGGTTAGCACACATTGATAAAAATCAAAAGACTTATCTCATAATACATCACATTGCAAAAGTTCAAAAAATCAATACAAATTGACTAAATATAACTTTAAATTAAATTTCTATTATTATTAATTATAGAAATAATTAACATATGAATTAAACATATATACATTTAAAAGCTATAACAAGCTTTTTGAATTATGGAGATTCATCTCCACTTTATTGTGGAGGTTCTTAATTTTTAAATAGGCTTTGTTACAATATCATGGTTGATTAATATTACATGTCAAAAAGACCATAACTCATGTCCATATATCATTTCATATTTATTAATCAATTTAATTAAAAAAAAGGAAGAAAGGGGATAACTACTTTTGAGATAATTCCATAATCAACATCAAAATACTTATTACATGAGACATGTTAAAACTAAAAAAATCATAAACACTAACTTACTTATGACTTCATTTTAAATTATTATTAATAATAATAATTAGTAAAAAGAATTAATATCTAAGTTAAATATATATAAATATGGAACAAAATGCTTAACTATGGAGATTTGTCCCACTTTATTATGGAGATTGTTAACTTCTAAATAGACTTTTCTACAATACTATGGACCAATACCATGACTTGTCAATATCACATGCACAAAAAAATATAACCTATTTCTTATGACACTTGTTCATGGCATTTTTCAAATTATTATTTTTTATTTATATATATTAGTATAAATATTTTAAAATATTTCCTAAAAATTAAATCTCTATTATAAATTTAATAATTATTGATAATTAAATTACAATTATAATCACCCTATTTCAAAATAAATACACTTTTAATAATATAATTAAAAATATTCTAAAATATTTAAAAAAAATTAAATTCTTAATATTCATCAAAATTAAAATTCTTGGAACGCTAATACAAAATAAACACGGGCGTTGACATGATTTAAATCAAAGCTCGGAAAAAATTAGAAGCCCCTAAAATAAATGGCCGAACTATTCGAGTTAACGATATTTAAAAAAGCCATTCAATTATTTTAAATGCGAACCAATATTTTACTGTTTTTATTAATGCCTGAAACATTAAAATCAAGCTGACTCACACAAGAGACTCACCAATATTTTTCTTCCATCTCTTTGCTTGATCTATTATTATCAATAATATGTTCTATTCTTAATAATTTGATCTATAATTGTCAATAATATGTTTTATTCCTAATAATATTTTTAACCTTTAATATGAGCCCATAAGACCCATTATCTATGCATTCCTTCCATTAGTTTCACACACACCAATTTTATCATTATTGTTTTGTTGTTCCCTAGGTTCTTCTTCTCCCTTCCTATGAAGATTGATATAATGAGACTTGTTTTCCAACATGTTGGAACTTGAAAAGACTTCCGAGTTCATTTCATTGAGTATTTTTTATAAATGTGGTTGATATATTCCTGCCCTGATTTGAGGTGTTCAACTTAGAGGCACTTTATATCTTTTTCTTTCCCCGTAGCTACCATTTTTGTACCTTATTCTAGTTACTCTCTTGTCAAAAATTCCTTTGAGGATGTACCAAAACTACATAGGATCCAAATATATTTATGAATAATCAATTAGAATTATCTTTCATGATCGTGGGATCATCCTCTTCCATTCCATTATGTTATTACACAGTTTGTGGACTTTTATTTTATCCATATGCACATTTTAAAGCTTACCCCGATGACAAATAAATAAAAGTATTTTACCTTGAACCAAATTGTTAAATGTTATGATCTACTTCTATCTGATACCCTTCTTCATAGTTTCCCCATTTTCCATAACTTGCTCAATTTGCACACATAAATGCCTATTTAATAACTTCTCAAGATGCCATTGTGAAGTTGAAGTTCTCTAAGAGAGATGTTTGGTCTCTACATGGCTCTTAACACATAACACAATATTTATATACATAATTCGTGCATATAACATAGAAGGAAAGATTCCCACTAAATAATGATTCACAATAATGGTTTAGATACCTATATGATGGTTGATTCTAATCGATCTTTACTTGTCCAAATGATAAAAATTATAGAGAATACTTGTCTGGTTGCACATTTCCCAAAACACCACTTGGAAATGGATATGTGATGAATCTTTTGTGAAATAGTCAATGTTATTTTAGGCTTATAAATTACCGCTATGTGATAACATGACTGGTAAATTAAATAACCATCTATAGTTTATAGTTCAAACTAAGGGATGTTAAAACAAAGAAAAAACCTTATGATAAATTTGTGACTTCCCATTACAAATTGAATGGAGTTGAACAAAATGTTACTATAATCTTGTATATATCTTGAAATTCAACATTCACGACTTGGTAAAATGATGTTTCCTAGACTCCATCCCTGTAACAATTGTCCTAGTTCCTGTATAGGGGTATTTACAAGGAGTAGGAGTTCAATGAATAGGGAGTGTAGGGGAGGGTGTTCTCCGCTGTGTGTTGGTCCATAAGGCTTGGCTTGAGTTCAATTGGTTCATCTAATTGGTTGGTTCCTTTCCCCTTTTCTGGCTTGACCAGGTTCTGTTTGAGTGTTAGATTGGGGTTTTGGTGTGCCTGCTACCATCGAGTTTGGGGACGCTTCAGACATTTCTCTTTCCTATTGATGACTAACACATACAACAATAGAAAACTGATGACTAACACATCCAACCATAGAGAAAAAAAAAAACTTTATCTCGAACACAATTTCGGGATTTAAAGGTGGAAGCACACATCCAACCACATAAAACAAAATTTAACAAACTTTATTTGGGACACACTTCTTTGGGATCTAAAGGTTGAAGAACTCTCAATCATCATCTGACGGTGAAGAGTGGTACAAAGTGGCAGCTAGGGAAGTTCTTCCCAAAGGGAAATGCCTTACGGTGTAAATATAAAATTACTTATCCAATTTTAAGGTCAAGGCCAAGGCGGACACCAAACTGGTGTATGGTTCCCCCTTGTTTGTGGGACAAGGGACCATTCTTATCCATTAGATTTAGAGGAAACACATGCTCTTATCCATTAGGCTAGGAAAGCCCACTGAAGTTGTATAAACATAAACAAAATAATACACTTTGAACTTTATGCTATAAATATTTAAAAAAATAACATAATAATATAACTCATCTTATAAAATAGATTAGGGATAGTCCCCTCAAGATATATAAACATTAAAAAAACAATACATATTGAAAATTATGTTATAAATCTTTAAAAAAAATAACATAATAATATAACGCGTCTTATAAAATAGATTAGTGATAGCTCTTTTCTTAGTACTAGATATTAAAATTTGATATTTATCTTAAAAGTAGTTATACTCCTTTTACCATTTTAATTAAATTCATTAATAAAAAAAGGTTATATGAAGAAGTGTCATATGAAATGAGTTATGGTTTTTTGGACATGTGTTATTGATAAGTCATGGTATTCTAACAAATCCTATTTAAAGTAGGGTTGAATTTCCATGATTAAGATTATTGTTACATATTTTATGATTTTTTAAATGTATATATGTTTAACTCATAAATTAAATTTTATTTTAATAAATAATAATAATAAAATAGGTTAAATTAGATTTATTAATAAAAAAATGTTATATGAACAAGTGCCATATGAAATGAGTTATGGTTTTTTGGACGTGTGTTATTGATAAGCCATGGTATTATAACAAATCCTATTTAAAGTAAGGTTAAATTTCCATGATTATGAGTGTTGTTACATATTTTATGGTTTTTAAAGGTATATATGTTTAACTCATGAATTAAACTTTAGTATAATAATAAAATAGTTTAAATTAGTCATAATGTAGTTAATTTTTATGTTTTTTAAATTTGTGTAATGTGTTATATAATATAAATCCAATAACTTAGTGCGGATCAATATCTATCAATTATTATAAATTATTTAATTTATATGACATAAATGGTATAACTTTTATATATTAATAAGATTAGAATTTATATATTATTAACAATAACAATGAAGTTTATATATTAATAAAATTTTAGTTGTAAAACGCTTCTACATTTATGTTAAACACCACCACTATCTTTTTAGACCCAAGCTTGTTTACTACAATTATACTTTGTTTTCAAAATAACATAGTAATCGGTATTATTTCCCTTGAAATATTAGTTATACTCCTTTTACCTTTTTAATTAAATTGATTAATAAAAAAATGTTATATGAACAGGTGTCATATGAAATGAGTTACGATATTCTAGACATGTGTTATTGATAAGCCATGCTATTGTAACAAATCTTATTTTAAGTGGGTTTAAATTTCCATGATTAAGAATCTTGTTACATATTATATGGTTTTATATATATATATTTAATTAATAAATTAAATTTTATTGTAATTAATAATAATAATAAAATAGTTTAAATTAGAGTCATAATTTAATTAATTTTTATTATTTTGAAATTTTTTGTAATGTGTTGTATAATATAAATCCAATAACTTATTACAAATTGATATCTATCAATTATTATAAATTATGTTTATGTTAAAGGCCACCACTATATTTTTAGACCGAGGCTTGTTTACACTACAATTATACTTTGCTTTCAAAATAACTTAGTAACCATTATTATTTCCCTTGAAATATTAGTGAGAGTTTGTAGAAGCAGGAAGTAGGGAGGAAGCAAAGAAAATATCTCATTTAAATTGAATATAAGGTGGGTACCTTATTGAAGGTCTCTTTCTATAGAAGTTGGAAAAGAAACTTGAAGTTGAATATATTCTTGTAAGTTTCAAGTAGATGGTCTATGAATGATATTTGATAATAAGATTATAGAATTCTTTATGCTAATTTTTCTCTTCTATCAATTTTTTTATTTTTTTTGTAAACTTAGTAGATCCTTTCTATTTTCTATTTAAAGACAAAATGCATGTCACAAGATACAACTTTTGGCCTCAACCTACCGGTAGGAAACTAGGGCTGTTGGCCGTCTTAACGAGTTATAAGCCATCCAAAACATAAACACCTTAAGTCTGTTTCTTACTGTCTTCAAGTAGCTAATATCAGTATTTTCCGTCATACACATATTAAAAAAGCGTTATCCGCTATCATCCCAAAAATTAAAACAAGGAAGGTTAGTTCTCATTCCAACACATAGAGAAAATTAAATCAGTCTTCATCTGACTCAATAAGAGCTGGATCTTTCACGATGGAGCCAGGCATGTCAACATGGTGCATACTTTATAGTTGCTTCTCAATTCGCCCCAAGTGAAGACATTGATAGTGCTAGTGCAGGTTAATTTCCTTAATAGACCTGTTGATATCTGCTAAATTTGAGGCTTCTTTGGGGTCTCCCACAGTCTCCTGAACAAAAAATATTTCCTTTACCAAAAGGAATTTCAGCAATCAATAGGTGTGAATTGAGTGATGAAATAAGGATATTTTGTCGTGAGTGTTTCCAAGGTCACTAATGATCGAATTCAGATCTTCCAGGGCCATGTCCTCTTCTTCTTCCTGCTTGGCTCTTGCATGGCCCTCCCATCCATGACTCAATGACTTAATATAGCATGTTGTACCATCGTAATAAGTTTGGAACGGGTTCTCCATGACTTCTTTGCCCATCTTCTTACCACATTTGGCTGGAGGTGACTTCAGAACCTTGGATTTTCCTTTGTCTTTTTCTTCCTTCTTTATCGAATTTCATTTCACCATTTTCTTCAAGGTTCGGACTTCCATCAAGTTTCTTGGAAGGAAGGAATTTCTTGGAAGACCTATAACAATGCACAACATGAAAATTTTAAAGACTTAGATGTATATGGAGACTGCGACTTTGAAAGACTCAGAAGACTCAATTTGATGATAGAAATTCCATCCTGAGCGGACCCATAAACTAGAGTAGACCCATAAACCAGAGTAGAAGAAAACACCCAAACTATATGCTCTGAAAGGACTGTATTAGTTTGTTGTGCTAAGTGTCTTTTCAGTGATAAAACATGTGCATACTTGTCTTCATAGTGTGCTTTAAGGATTGAGAATTTTAACCATGAAACATAGATGATTTTTTGAATTAGAAGCATGCAAATAAGCCTAAATAACACTAAAAAATAGTGTATAAAAAAGAAATAAAACCACACATAACATTTACATAGCAGGCATGATGAAGTAGTTCACCCCTCATGGGCTACATCTACTGGTCCAGCTCCCAATGGCATGTCCATCTTTCATTATGCTCAAAAATTTGCAAATACATTTGTTTACATGCCTCTAATGGTTGTTTTCTCTACACCAATCGCTCCATAATGATTCAATTAGTCTAGATTGACTCTTCCTTTTCTTCCTTTGGGCGAAAATTTACCCTCCAAGTCATTTGCCCAATAATTCCTAGAAAACCTCCACTAATTTTGGTGAACTGCACTTAGCTGCAGTTAAATTCAGCCAAACCCCATAAAAATAGAGGTGCACTAAGCTTCCCGCCAGCTTTAACCGTAACATTGAATGTTAAGGGTAGGGAGTGGCCACATGCCAACCCCCAAATCCACAATTGCATTTAATGCCAAGCTGAACTCCATGCGAAAACTATGGTTATAGTTGTGTGAACCAGAGTTTTGGGGTGGAGTCAACTGTAAGGGTTGGTGTTTAAACCGCACAGAAGTGATATCACATGTAATAAGGGTTAAATGCAATGGTTGCGGAATAGCTGCTGACAGAGTTTAGTTTTATGTTGCGGCTTTGTTGTAGTGGCATGTGACCACATCTCTCGGACCGTCGGCAGTCCCGACCCCCATATGCCACCTTTGCAAACTTTAAATAACACCTTTGACCTTTATATGTTAAGATATATTGTGCAGTGCATACGGTTGTGGTGGGTGGGTGCTCCAGAGGAGGTTGCAGGGTCAAGCCTGACGACCTCCGTAAATTTTTATAACACCATCTAGGGGACACGTGGTGGCCTCAGGGTTGGCCATGTGTCACCCTCCAATTGGCCACAAAAACACAACGTACCTCCCATCCAACAAATAGCACAGTGCCACTTGTCATCCTCTGACTCACTCTGAGAAAAATAATATTCTTCATAATATTCCTTTTTGCTGACTATGCACCTCCATGCTGACTGGGCATCCTAGTCAACCTTGTCACAAAATTTAGTTGTTTGGGAGATCGATCAAAATGCGATATCTCCCTCATATGACATCGATTTTTTTAATCGTTCGCGGCGCAGAAATTAGGAAGACGAGATCAACGCAACCATTCTAGTTTCAACCCAATCCTGTAACTTTCAATTTTGAGCAAAATTTATGAACTCCTTATCACTCCTCACCATTTGGAAGCTTTTGGATCCCAAAAGACTTGATTACATGTTCAGTATATGAGGGTACAACTCCCTCTCATTTCCAACCTCCATCCACTTTTCCTTGCTTGGCTTACTGCATTTGAGCCCAACTCAAAGGTAGTCAACACTTCCCCTCTTGGATGCTCTTGTCCTCCTGTCAAGAATTCAAATCTTCCTTGAGCTCATCCAGAAATTTTAGCGATAAATATTCAATGGAAGGCAGTTGAACATCACTTCCTTGATCATCGATCAAAGGTGGCTCATACAAATGTAAGTTTTCAACATTGACAACTGAATACATTTTCATATATGAAGGCAAGTCAAGTTGAAATGCATTGTTACCAACTTGCTTTATGATCTTGAATGGACCATAGCGAATGGGTTTGAGATTTTTACGTTCCGTTTTCATCCTTTCTTTGCTTATGTGCAACCATACCTCATCTCCTTCTTGAAACTTGTGATCAACTCTACGTTTTTCATGCCTATGCTTGTATTTGCTTTGAATTTTCTCAAGCTGTTCTTGAACTTGTTGATGTATAATATGAATTTGGTCAATTAACTTTCGAGCCTTGTCAATATCACTATGCCCATCAATTGCAACATCCTTCTCAAAGATGAAGTCTAATGACAATTTTGGAAAATACCCAAGGCATACTTCAAAAGGTGATGTATTTGTAGAAGAGTGATTTTCTCGGTTGTAAGCATGATGAATGTAATGCAGTTGCTCATCCCACAACTTGGGATGTTTGTTGCAATATCCTCTCAATAGATGCACAATGGTTCTGTTCACCACCTCGGTTTTTCCATCAGTTTGTGAATGAAAAGAAATACTCTTTTTCAACTTTGTGTCCATAATACTCCAAATATTGGACCAAAAATTCCCAATTAACCTCAAATCCCTGTCACTAAAAATAGAAGTATGAAATCCATAATGAACCCATACATGTTGAAAATAAAGTTCAACAATTTGTTCAGCAGTAACGGTTTTCTTACATGGCATACGTATACACATTTTACTGAATCTATTCACAACTACATAAATATAATCATGTTGTTTTCTTGACATAGGTAGACATCCAACAAAGTCCATGGAGACACTCTCCCATGGCCTTGATGGTAATAGTAGTGGTGTGCACAACCCAAGTTTCCTATTACTAGGCTTTCTTGTTGCACACATAGAACAACCTCTTATAAAACATGACACACTATCTATCATGCGAGGCAAATAACAATACCTCTATAGATGCGCCATTATTTTTCTTACCCCAAAGTGTCCAGCAATAAGAGACGAATGAGCTTCTCTCATGACACTTAGCCTCTCTCCTTTTGGTATACACAGTTTGCCCAAATGAAACAACAAATTTTAACGCATGTGATAATTATTTTCCTCAACTTGATTCCCTTCACTCAAACTAGCATACACATCTTGAAAATCAACATCATGTGCATATTGTTTTATGTAACTCTCATTTACAATAGAATCATTTTTTAGTAAAGTAGAAGCACTTAT
This sequence comes from Pinus albicaulis, assembly GCA_034641835.2. NCBI lineage: Eukaryota > Viridiplantae > Streptophyta > Pinopsida > Pinales > Pinaceae > Pinus > Pinus albicaulis. The sequence continues at coordinate 1,152,953,734 of CM076572.1, forward strand.
AATTAGTCTTGAAAGAATATCAACAAATTTATTGAAAATAACTTTCTTGTACCTTATAAACAGGTGAAAATATTGAATAAATTCCATCCACCTGAAATGTTGTGATTGCTGCAATTTTGTTTGTGACTGCAAGTACTATAATGGTTGGTGATCGGTATGTACAATCGTCTTTTTACCCATCAAGTAGTGTTTCCACTTCTTGACTCTTTTTATCAATGCTTACAATTATTTGTCATATGTAGGATAATTAGTTACATCACCATTGAATGTTTCATAAAGAAAAGTGATAGGCTTACTATGCTGCAAAATATCTACGCCCATGGCATAATCACTAGCATTAGTTTGTATATTGAATGGTTGTCTCAAATTCGGTAATGCAAGGACTGGATCTGAACTGATCTTGTATTTTAAAACTTCAAAAGCTTGTTGTTGTTTTCCTACCCATTGGAAGCCTTTCTTCACACTTGTCACTGCATGAATAGGAGTTGCGATGGTAGAAAAGTTAGTAATAAAATTTCTCTAGTACTGAGCTACACCTAAGAAAATTCTTACCTCGGTTACCATTTTTGGTGTTAGCGAATTCACAATGGCTTCCACTTTATAAGGATCAATTCTCAACTTTCCTCGTCCTACAATGTGTCCCAAATAAACCAAATAAGTCTTTCCAAAATCACACTTTTGTTGGGTATGTGTTATATTGCAACTAGTCACGCGGGGGTCACGGGGGCGATGGTTCTCTCCCTCCGTTAACATTAGACCTGGCGAGTCACATGGGGGCGTTTGCTTCCTGGGAAAAAAAATTTGGACCCTACTTTTCAGTGGGCAGACCTGCCCATGGTTTTGTGCATGGGTTTGCACATGGTTTTGGGGCATGACGGTTTTCGGCCCTTGGTTTTTTGTAGATCTGGTCAAGGGAACTACGATTACATTCTAATACAGGCTTAATGGATTAGGTTTATGTATGCTTCGCCATGTATATATATGTGTTGTAACACTAAAAGGAATATAATGAAAAATCAAGCTGGTCGTCCCGATTTGGGATCCATGGGAAAATCTTTGTGTATATCTGTTTTATGTTTTATGCTCTTGCTATTGTTTATTTTCTATTTTTAAGATTCATTTGGTATCAGAGATTTTTCAGCTTCAAGGGGACGCCTTTATTGTTGAGGGGTTTTTTGCTCGGGCCTGAGGTAGACCTTGTTTAGTGGGAGATCTACGGGATCGATTCTTGCTATGAAAGAAGATGGCGAGCAGCGGAAAGATAGAGATTGAGAAATTTAATGGTCAGATTTTTGAGTTGTGGAAGCTCAAGATGGAGGATCTGCTAGTGGATAAATACTCGTGGAACGTGGTAGATCTAGGTACTAAACCAATGGAAATGTCAGATGAAGACTGGAAGAAGTTGGATCGGAAGGCGAATAGCACAATATAGTTGCGTGTCTCAGATTCAGTATTGTTGAATGTATTTGGGGAAGCTACGACGAAGAATTTGTGGGACAAACTTGGGACTTTGTACCAATCTAAGTCTCTGGTGAATAAATTGTTCCTACGGAAAAAGCTTTATAACCTGAGAATGAAGGATGGAGACTCGGTGACAGAGCATTTGAACGCCTAAAATACTGTGGTAAGTCAGCTGTCATCTGTTGATATTAAAATCTCAGATGAAGATAAGTGCATCAGCTTGTTGTGTTCTCTACCATACTCGTGGGACAGTCTGGTTATTGCAATAGGTAGCAATACAACTACCTTGAATTTTGATGACATTGTCTTAGCCTTGCTGTCGGAGGAAATGAGACGGAGAAATATGGAGGGTCAAAATGGAGATGCCTTATCTGTACGAGGAAGGTCCCAGAACAGAAACAAGAATAAGGTTTCGAGTGGGAGATCTAAATCTAGAGGGAGATCTAAATATCCTGGAAAGTTTGTAAAGGTGTGCTGGAAATGCGGAAAGGAAGGACACTACAAAAAGGAATGCAGATCTAAAGCTCCTGAGAAAGGAAAGGGATCTGATGAAGCTCCTTCTGCAGAGGTAAAAACCACCTCAGATGAAGGTGGGGATGTGTATTTGGCTTCTTCTTCAAATACACATGTAGATCATGGGTCATGGTTGATTGACTCAGGTGCATCCTTTCACTTCACTCCCCATAGGGAGTGGTTCTGCGAGTATGAGAAATATGATGGTGGTGATGTCTTCCTAGGGGATGATAGGAAGGCCAGAATCGTCGGATGTGGAAAATTCAAGCTGAAGCTGCAAGGTGGAAGGATTAGAACACTTCCTGGTGTTCTGCATATTCCTACATTGGCCAAGAATCTGATTTTTGTAAGCAAGATGGATGATGCAGGTGTAAAAACAGTGTTCGAGAAAGATGCCTGCAAGATGGTTCGGGGAGCACTGGTATTAATGCAGGGAGTTCGGATTGGAACTCTGTACAAGCTACAAGGTAGCACTGTTATTGATGGGTGTAACAGTTATGTGGTTCCTGAAAGTGGAGCGGAAAGCCTAGCTGTCTCTGGAGAAAAGATCATGCTATGGCATCAAAGGCTTGGACATATTGGAGAGAAGGGCCTTCGGATACTACATAGAAATGGTATGGTAGAAGGTATGTCTAATTGCTCTCTGGATTTCGATTTCTGTGAACATTGTGTATATGAGAAGCAGAATCGGGTGAGTTTTCCTTCTGGTGCTAAGAGGGCGAACAAGATATTAGAACTTGTGCACAGTGATGTGTTTGGACCTGTGTCAGTTCCATCACTGGGAAAGTCTGTGTACTATGTTTCATTCATAGATGACTTCTCAAGGAATACATGGATATATTTCTCGAGGAAGAAATCTGAAGCTTTTGACAGATTTAAAGAATTTAAGGCTCTGGTGGAAAACCAGACAGAGAAGAAGATAAAGGCGCTGAGGACAGATAATGGTGGGGAGTTCTGCAAGAAGGAATTTGAAGAGTTCTGTAAGAAGTGTGGTATAGCACAACAGAAGACTACTCCATACACACCTCAGCAAAATGGAGTTGCAGAAAGAATGAACAGAACACTGATGGAAAAGGCAAGAAGCATGCTCAGTGGTACCGGGTTAGGACAAGAATTCTGGGCATAGGCAGTGGAGACTGCATGCTATCTGGTTAACAGATCACCTTCATTAGTGTTGGAGGATAAGACTCCACATGAGGTATGGACTGGTAAGAAACCCTCTATTTCACATCTAAGGGTATTTGGATGTGATGCATATGTACATGTTCCAAAGGAGAATAGGACCAAGTTGGAAAATAAATCTGAAAGGTGCATCTTTATTGGGTATAAGGATTGTTTAAAGGGTTACAAGCTTTGGAACCCGGGAACAAGGAAGGTTGTGTACAGTCGAGATGTGGTGTTTAGAGAGGTGAATGATGTTGTTAAACATGAAGTCCTACCAAAGGAACCTGAGAAGATAGCTTTTGAGCTAAAGGAGGAAGAATCATATTCTACAACAGAAGAAGACTCGGAAGAGGAAGAGCCACAAACTCCAGGTGTGAGAAGATTAGTTTGGGAAAGAAGATAACCAAAAATGTATAGTCCATATGCTTTTTGTTCAAATTTTTCTTTAGCTATAAATGATGATGATCCCATAATTTTCAGGGAGGCAGTAGATTTAGAGGATGGAAAAATTTGGAAGGAGGCCATGGTTGATGAAATGGAATCCTTACAAAAAAATGAGGCATGGGATCTAGTGGAGTTGTCGGCTGGAAGGAAGCCCATCAGGAGAAAATTGGTGTTTAAGAAGAAGATGAATGTAGAAGGCAAGGTGGATAAATAAAAATTTCGGTTGGTAGCAAAAGGTTATTCCCAGGTGTCGGGAATTGATTTTGGTGATATTTTTTCTCCTGTTGCCAAAGTTACTTCTATTAGATTACTTTTATCTATTGTTGTTGCAATTTATTTTGAGGTATAATAGATGGATGTGAAGACAACATTTCTTCACGGGGATTTGGAAGAGGAGATATACATGAAACAACCTGAAGGCTTTATGGTGAAGGGGAAGAAAGAACTGGTATGTAGGTTAAAGAAGTATTTGTATGGGTTAAAAAAACCACCAAGGATGTGGTATTAGAAATTTGATACCTATATATGGGAACTTGGCTTCACCAGAAGCAAGGAGGATCACTGTATTGGTGACCGTGTTATTTATTTAGTCTTGTATGTGGATGATATGTTGTTGATTGGAAATGACAAAAAAATTATCTAAGATTTTAAGACCTATCTGTTCTCCAAATTCTACATGAAGGATCTTGGTGCCGCAAACTATATTTTAGGCATGGAAATAAGAGAGATCGGGCAAAGAGGAAGCTCTGGTTAAACCAGAGGAAGTATGTCAAAACTATATTGTAGAGGTTCAATATGTAGGATAGTGAATCGGTGAACGTTCTGATTCCTGTAGGTGTAAATCTGTCTGCTGAATAGTGTCCCAAGACACAAGAAGAAGAGGAGGATATGTACCGTGTTCCATATGCAAGTGCAGTGGGTAGCCTGATGTATGCAATGGTCTGTACTAGACTAAACATTGCACATGTAGTGGGAGTATTAAGCAGGTTTATGTCAAACCTAGGGAAGGAGAATTGGACAATAGTGAAATTTCAGATATTTGCGTGGCACTAGTGATTATGGCTTGTGCTACCAGGGAAGACCAAGATTGGAAAGGGTGTTGGACATTCGTGGTTTTGTTGATGCAGACTAGGTTGGAGATCTGGACCAAATAAGATCTACAAGTGGGTATGTGTTTAGCCTATTTGGAGGTGCAGCCAATTAGATGAGTAAAAGATAGTCTGTAGTGGCTCTTTCAACTACAAAGATAGAATACATGACAGCCACTCATGCAAGCAAGGAATTAGTTTGGTTGCAGATATTGTGTTCAAGTATGGGGTTGGCGCAACAAGCTATAAGGATAGACTGTGATAGCCAAAGTGCAATTTTCTTGGCTAAGAACTCTGCTTATCATTAAAATACAAAGCACATTAATGTTCAGTATCACTTTGTGAGAGATATGGTTGAGGAAAAAAAGGTGTTTTTGGTAAAGGTGGACACTTTGAAGAATGTTTCAGATGCATTGATGAAGTATGTGAGCACTAGGAAGTTCTCTTCGTGTAAAGAAAAAATGGGCATTTAAGGGTTGGACCAATGACTAAGCTCTCTTCTGGCCCCCTATGGAAAGAAAATAACAAGTGGGAGAATGTTGGGTGTGTGTTATATTCTTTCCACCGCATGACTTGTCACGCACGGGGTCATAGGGGGCGATAGTGTTAAGCCCCTATATTAATAGTGTAGTTCCTTATTATGTTAGTCTAACCCCCATTTTGTTATTATTGTGCCCTTAAATTATTATTGTTAGGTCGGCTAGGATTACATTGTGGCCCACTAGGATTACATTATGGCCCCATGGACTCCTATATATAAAAAGGAGGTTTTGTAAATTGTATCATCCAAGAATTGTTCATTTATGTAATGTATTGGAGGTTTCCCCCTCGAAGTGGCTTATTTCTAAGGCGTTGATATCTCTTTTCTTCTATTTTTGGAGCTGGTTACACAACATTCGGTATCAGAGCTTTGGATTCTAGGGTTTCGCTGCTCCAAACAGGTCATCGTGGCATTTTCGCTATAACTTTTTTTCTACGAAGCTTCAGAAGCTGAAATTTTTAGGGTACGAAGCTGAAATCTTGAGGAAGTTTGTATAAAAATTTCAGAGCTTGGTTCGCAATATTTTCGGAGATATGATCTGTGGAAGTTAGGTATTTTTTCAGGCTCCTAAACAGGTCATCGTGGAATTTGCGCTATAAAACATTTTCTACGAAGGTTCAGAATCTGAAATTCATATGGTGCGAAGCTGAAATCCTGAAGAAAGTCGTCAAAAAATTTCAGAGCTTGGTTCGCAATATTTTTGGAGATATGATCTGTGGAAGGTAGTGTTTTTTCAGGCTCCTGAATTTCATCTCAAAGAGGTGATCGTGGGAAAAGTTCAATAACTCTCTCTCTGGAGATTGGATTGGAGTGCCGTCAAAATTGGTCACAAGTACACGGCCTGTAGTTTCTTGGATATCAATTTCAGAGACAAAGAACAAAACAGTGACACGTGGCAAGTCGTACAAGTTCGCTCTACTGAACCAGTCCAAAATTAGGTCATTGTGGGAGATTGGACACAACTTTGTCTTGGAGAATCCAAATCAGGTCATACCTGTGGCATTCAAAAGAGAATTCATAGGGCTACTTCAATTTAGAAATTTAGATATTGAAGTGATACAATCACATATATAATCAAATTTCAATATCGAGCTCCTCAAAAGCAAGTAAAAGGTGTTTATTTGTTTTTTCGAATTGCATAAATCTTGTTTGAAAAATCAGTTTGAAGTGATTCCAAGGGCCTATTGAGCATATATTTCAGTATTGGGTTCTGAGATGCCTCCTAAAAATAATTCAACACCCATTATGCCCTCATAAATCTATACTATGACACATGAAGAGGAAGAATTGCAGTATGAGATATCAAAATTACGGTACCAAGTGCAACAAATTTCGATCTTACGAAGAGCAACCGAAGATGACATAGATGGTTTAAAAGAGAAAATGAAGGCTAAGTTGGATGGTTTTAAGGATAAAATAATAGCTAATATGGATGATAAATTAGTGGAAGATGACATCGAGCATCAACAACAAGTTCTCCAACTCTCAAAGGATAACCTAACTTTGGTGCAGAATCTAATGAAACAAAAGGAATATCAACATCACATCGAAAGAAGTTCTGAAGCAGTCAAAGAAACAAGAACTCGACAAGTACGATCAATTTCAGAGTATCTCATCAAGTGGAAGAACTTTCCTGTAGAATATTCCACATGGGAGGATGAGAATTTTATACAGAAGCATCAAGAAATAATCAAGCGTTGAGGACAACACTTGTTTGAAGGAGAGGGGCATGTTAAGTCCCTATATTAATAGTGTAGTCACTTATTATGTTAGTGTATCCCCCCTTATTGTTATTATTATGCCCTTAAATTATTATTTTTAGGTCGGCTAGGATTACATTGTGGCCCACTAGGCGTATGGCCCCATGGACTCATAGAAAGGAGGTTTTGTAAATTGTATCATCCAAGAATTGTTCATTTATATAATATATTGGAGGTTGCCCCCTCGAAGTGGCTCATTTTCTAAGGCGTTGATATCTCTTTTCTTCTAAATTTTTTGGAACTCATTTTTACACAACAGATAGCCCACTTTATACATTGTGTCGGGCGCAACAGGGGGGTCATAGGGGGGGCGGCACCCTGGGAAAATTTTTTTAGACCCTATTTTTCGGTGGTCGGACCCGCCCATGGTTTTGTGCATGGGTTTGCACATGGTTTTGGGGCATGATGGTTTTTGGCCCCTGGTATTTTGTAGATCTGGTCAAGGGAACTATGATTATGTTCTAATCCAGGGTTAATGGATTAGGTTTATGTATGCTTTGACATGTATATATATGTGTTGTAACACTAAAAGAAATATAATGAAAAATGAAGTTGGTCGTCTTGATTTGGGATCCAGGGGAAAGTATATGTGTATATCTATTTTATGTTTTATGCTCTCGCTATTGTTTATTTTCTGTTTTTAATTTTCATTTGCAGATAATTTCTGTACAGGGTTAAAACCTACAACTTTGACATCTTAAGAAACAATTTCTCTTTTCTCAAAACATCAAGCACTCTATTCGCATGCAAGACATATTCTTATCTTGTTTTGCTGAAAATCAATATGTCATCGAAGTACAAAATCACAAAGTCATCAAGAAATGGACCTAAATCACTACCCATAACACGCATTAAAGTTGCGGATGCATTACACAAACTCAAATAGTTCTTGTTTGGTTTTAAATGCAGTTTTCCATACATCACTTTCTGCAATTTTTACTTGATGATATACACTTCTTAAATCTAACTTAGTGAAAAAATTTGTTTCTTTCAGATGATCAAGTAAATAATCTATCCTTGGGAGTGGGTATCGATTCTTTACTATTATCTTATTCAAAGCTCATAAGTGTACACACATGTGCCAAGTCCCATCTTTCTTTGGAATCAAGACTATGGGTGAACCGCATGGCGAAGTGCTTGGCGTTATGATTCCTTTGTCCAACAACTCCTTGATTTTCCTCTTTATTTCAGCATTCTCCATTATCGACATGCGATACATGCTAATGTTTGGAAGAGGACAATATTGTTGCAATTGAATATCATGTTGAATCTCCCTTTTTCGAAGCAATCCTTTTGGCTCCTGAAACATCTCATGATGTGCATCAACTACATCATATAAATCTGATTTCAACTTAGGATCAAAACCCTCAGATGATTCATGATTATCCTCATCTTTAGGCTTAATCATTAGAAGAAAAAAATTATTACTTGAATTTATCTGCCTTGTTACCTGTCCAACATTTACTAGAGCAATATTTGTCTTCTTGCGATGTGCTCTAACGATGTACTCATTGCCATCTTTGAATAAATGGTATTTGTTCTCATGGCGATGGAAGATCGCTTTCATGTCATACAAGTAAGGATTCCCCAACATAATACCTGTTATGTTAAGCAGAACCACATCTAATTCAGCTGTGTCAACCAAATGTACAGTTATTGAAAACCGCAATATACACTTCTTTGAAACCTATAAATTTGCATCCTTACAAATCCAACCAAGTGGATATGGTTTTGGATGTGGTATGGTATCAAGATTAAGTTTCTTGACCAAGTCTTCAAAGATTAAGTTTTCATGTGACTCACTGTCAAACAATGTGTCAATCTTAGTATGTTTGGATATGACCCTCACATGAAACAATTCAATTCTTTCTTCTTCATTTGGAGCATGTATGTGATAGTTTGATATACTAGCACTGGGTTTAGTTTCAATTTCTTTCCACTTCATGTTCTCCAATCACATGGCTGTAATTTTAGATTCATCACTTGAATCCTCTCCTAAATCATGTTGAGTTGTAGCTGCATTTTTCTATTTCCCTTTGCTGTCGAAATGTTTGGGCCTCTGAATAGATGCATTCTTTTTCTTTTTTCCTTTTGCGGTCTTCTCTTTGTTTTTCCCCATAAAAGGTTTGTTCCTACCCTCTTTAGAAATGTTTTTCCCTCTAGCTTCTATATGTGTGACCTAAACATATACCTCATCTAGACTTGTGGGGTTAAACATGAGGATAATATGTTTTAGGTAGCTATGTAAGAATCCTATGTACTTGAGCAAATTATCTTACCCCTGCAAATCTACCCCTAATAAGATAGCTCTTATTTTAAATTCTTGGGTGTATTCTTGCACATTATTTCCTTTCAATTGTCTAAAATTTTTCCAATTCATTATGGATTTTTTCATATGAGCTAATGGATAAAACTGTCGTTTTATTGCAGAAATGAAATCAATCCATGATAGAATAATCTTACCATGCTTCTTGATCTCCTCCTTTGTCTTGGATTCCCACCAAACAAGTGTTTCACCTTCCATTCTCAATGAAGCTAATTGGATTTTGGTATAATCATCTTGAAGGTTTTGGATTCTCAAAAAGACCTCCAATTTCCTAATCCAATTATCAAGCTTTTCTGCATTGAATTCACCATTAAACTTGGAAATTCAAACTTAACATCAAGTTTTAGAAAAGGAATTTTACGAGTTTTCTTTGACTTGTGTGACTAATGTACTGAAAATGAAGTAGAGGATGATGATTTTTGGGCACTGGATTTGTATATTTTCTTCTCTCATTTTTACCCTATCTTTCTATCTCTTTGTGCCATTATTTATCTTAAAAGCATGGGGTAAAACCCTTCTTCCTATCTTTTATAAGATATTTGATTAATGATGTATTTTTCATGGAGGTCTTACCTTTTTACATATTAACTCCTATATTTCTTCAGATTTGGCTACAATAGGCGCGTTGCAACCGCAAGTCAAGGCACAACCCATCATTTCTAGTGTCTTCCTTATTTGCTACTACAACATGACAACCATGGGTGCATGAGTGCTATCTTTGGCTTTCTTACGATTTATTGTTGGGTAATCCGGTTGCCGTTGTAACAATATGTATTTTTGTAACAATGGAGTCGTTGGGAGGAATTGGGGGTTTTGGGACTATTGTATAAAGAAGCCTACGGGATGTGAATCGAAAGACCCTTTTCGGATACATAGACTTTGTAAAAAAAAAATTTATCATTAATTTAATATACAACAACTCATTGTTTCTCCTATAATCTTTGAGTTTCCGCAGCCCTGATCCAAGAGTTGGGCCCACTCTTGTGATTAGGTGCTGCATTCCTCTTTCTTTACTTTGCAGTACTATGTTTTGTGTGATTCTTTAATTGCTGTTACAGTCACGTTAATTGCTGTGGATGCCTTTTATTTCTGCGATTTCTTTAATTGTTGTTACAGTGGTATTTGTGTTATAGATTAAACCCGTGATCTACAGTGGACAATGTGTTTGTATATGCATATACTTTTCCCCTAGTCTTGAAATAACTAACGCCCTCGGGTTGATAATTTATGTGGAAAAAGGATTGAATCTTGTTTCGATCCGGACACCAACATTTTGGCGCTGTTGCCAGGGAAGGCTAACAGGTGCAAGAATAAGATTTGAAATAGATCTCAGAGTTGATCTCTCGTCTTGAGGTGGGAATATATTGCCCAGATTCAAGTCCCGAGCGTAAGTGCCTTGTATTTTCTTTTTTCTTTCTTTATTTCCTGTTTCTTGCATCATTTTGTTTTCTGTAAAATTCACCCTCGTCTTGGGGAAGGTGTTTTGTAAAACCTTGCCCTAAGTCCTGGGTGTAGTCCAGTTTTATTTCATGTTCCTTTATTTCTTGTTTTTATTTCTAGGGGCCAATTTCTCGTCCTGGGGAGGGTATGTTATTACTCTGCTCAGGGTCCTGAACTTTTTTTTTTTTTTTTCGTTATTTTGTTTCATTTCCTGTGAATATTTTCTCTCATCCCAGGGAGGAATTTATCTGTCCTACTTTGGGTCCTGAGTGATTGATTGATTTTATTTAATGAACCCTCTCCACAATTTGTATGAATAAAGATTCGAACAAGAGGGGTTGAGGAAGACCCCCAAATAAAGGGAAGGATTTGGGATGGAAGACGTATATTCAGGAAATTATTGAAAAATCTAGATCTGAGGCATCATCCCATGCTGCTGTTAGGGTTAGGGTTCAGACAAATTCCGAAGGGTAGTCTGTGGAACAACTAGTGCCATCCTTGGCACCAGAAGATGTTCTTTCTACAACAGAAGATTTAATAAACATGGTACCAGTGGAAGAGAAATCCTTATCAACAACAGAAGGGGAAGAAGTGGCAAGTAAGGGATCAGAAGAATTGAGCAACTCTAACTAGGAATAAGAACCTCAAAAAGGGTTTTCGTCCCCAAGAGAAAAAGGCAGTGCTATAAAAATTCTCGTTGGTGAGTTAAGAGACTCTGATCCAATAAAGGAATTTTTGAAGGAATTTGAGTCACCAAGAGACCAGGGAAGTGCGACGTGACCATCTTCGGTTGAAACACTCCAGATACCAGCTGCGAAATCGATCGAAATTCCAAGTGAGTATTGGAAAGTATTTATGGCACCTCTAAGTTCCTCCATTGATTTTCCTATAGGAAATGTTACAGGTGATGCGCCAATGAGACCCATACCTTTGACAACCTTGCCTACTTTTCATGGGCTCTCTTTGGAAGACCCTGACACGTTCCTCTTTGAATTTGATATTGTTTTTCGAGGATACGACTATATGACTGATGCTCAGAAATTGAAAATATTCCCTGCTACCCTAAAAGGGACAACCCTGAGATGGTTTATGGGTTTAGGGGGAAGCATGATTACTTCATGGGAAGAAATGAAGAAAGCCTTCTTGGAAAAATACCAAGATTATTGTAAGTCTTGTGACATTAAGGAGGAAATATTTAAATTTTCATAGAAGGAAGATGAAAATATGGAGGACTGTGTAGAACGATTTAAATACATACTGTAGAGGTCTGGACATAGTGACTTGGATAAAGACATTCTAAAGATCATTATTCTCAAAGCACTTAGGGAATACTCTCTACAACTCCTAAATATAGTGGGTAAAGTGGATATTTCAAAAGAAAAAATTGAAACTATATGTGATTACTGTATCAAATGTTTGTGGGGGGGTTGCAAAAAATGGACAGGGTATTCAGTCATTAAAGACCTCTGGTGGAGGGGTCACAAAAGCAGATAATGGGAATCTATTAGATAATCTGAGGACCGATATCCTGAGTATGCTATCAACCCAGATGGACACTCTACAGGAAAAACAGAAGCAGATGGAGTTGGAAAAAACCATGGCCATAATCTGCCCTCAGTGCAGAAAGAAACACCCTTTGAAGGAATGTCCGCTGAACACAGTGGAAGCCTGCGCAATCTGCGAACAGACTCACATGAGCAGTGCATGTCCTTCCTTGCTTGGGATGAAAGTGAATTTCCAAGGAGAAAGTGAGGAAAGCACAATGGACCAGCTATACTACATGGGGCAGAAGAAGCTATGGCAACCTTGACCACCGGCAGTGAACCGAGGTATGTTTCAGGACCCATCTGAATACTTTCATAATTTTAGTATGGGTCCCCAATATGCACCATTTTCAGCCATGTGGCCTCAATACCAGTATCCCCCTTGGCAGCAATGGGTTCCTCAAGCCAGTCTGAATCCTTCATGGAATCAGACTTGGTGTGGATCCCCTCCCACTGGATAGTTTTCCCAACCTATGCCTCAGCAACAACTTCAGTTGCCTTCCAATGTGCCCCCAGGAAACCCAGCCATTAGACCTTAGCTTCCTATCCAGCCTAACCCAAATCCAAATAATAAAGGGGTTCAACAAACAGAAAATCTGAACCTTCCATCCTACAAAATTTCTACTGCAGGGCTCAATGAGATAAATCTACGGTCTGGCTGGGTAGTAAATGCACCTACTTCACCCATTATTACAGAACAACTTGACGGTGAAGATACAGAACTAGAACAAAGAACAGTGAGGGAGAATGCAGATCAAAACATAATAAATCAGACACCCCCCCAAGTTGTTCCTAATCAAGGTCATTTAACATTTCCCCTATACCCCGAAAGATTGACCTTGAGCAAAACAAACCCTCAAGAAGAATTCGAATTTCTAGGGGAACTGCATAATTTTTTTGTTAAAATACCCCTTTTACAAGCTATGAGGGATGTACCTATTTATGCAAAAACTCTGAATGAATACTACTCAAAGAAACCAGGTAGAAAACCTAAGGATCCATTAACTGTTCATGTAATGGGCAAACTATCCGATATCATGTTAGGAAAGATCATGCCTGTAAAATACGGAGATCCTGGGAACCTAATTCTAACAATACAAATTAATGGGATTGAAATCCCAAACGTACTGGTGGATTTGGGAGTAGCCATTAAAATTATCACTGCTCAAACAATGAACACATTAGGACTTGGAAACATTAAACCAACCCCTACTATCCTTGAACTTGCAGACAGATCCACAATTAAACCAGTAGGGAAATTAGAGGATGTGATCATTTCAGTAGAATCATGGCATTACCCTGTGGAATTCCTTATATTGCAGACTCGATCTTCAGTAGGTGGCCACCCATTGATCCTAGGAAGACCCTGGTTGGCAACTGAAGATGCCTACATAGGATGTCGGTCTGGACACATGATCATATCAAATGGGACAGTTACCAAGGATCTCAAACTTTATTCTCCTGCGAAACCAAGCCCATCTGAAAAATCATCAACCAGTCAGAAACCTCTACCTGTAGAAGAGCCTGAACCTGAAAACAAAGATGTTAGACTAGTTCTCACTATTGGCCAGGCCCTTCGATTTAAAACAAAAACTGAAGATGATGCCATTAACGCCTTCATTAATGATTCCAGTTCTATTCCCGATCGAACTCAATATATTCTAGAATCTGCTATGAGCTGTGAGACACAGGAAGACATTGAACCAGAAAATGACATAGAAGACATTCCTGTAACCCCATTCCATGATCGTACTCCAATCAAGATTGAACCAGGGAAAACACTTAATATCAACCTGAACCTGTTTGAATCCTAAACCAAACAACTTTTGAAATTCCTTCAAGATCATCAGGAAGCTTTTGCGTGGGATTATACCAACATAAAGGGTACCCCTGCCAGCCTATGCACTCATCATATTTACATTAATGAAGATTTCTGCCCTGTAATATAGCCTCAACGGAGGATGAATCCTGCTCTCAAAAACATTGTTAAAGAAGAATTACAATTTTTTTTGGATGTAGGATTCATTTATCCCATCTTAGATAGCCAATGGGTATCCCCGCTAGTTATCTTTCCAAAAAAGAATGGTAAATGGCGGATCTGTGTAGATTATAGGGAATTAAATAAGGCAACACAACAAGACCATTTTCCTTTGCCATTCATTGGCCAAGTCCTGGACACCTTGGCTAGAAAGAAGTTATTTTCCTTCCTAGATGGATTCAGCGGATATAACCAAATCTAGATAGCCCCAGAAGACCAGGATAAAACAAATTTCACATGCCCATGGGGAACCTTTGCATATAGGGTCCTTTAATTTTGCCTATGTAATGCTTCTACTACCTTCCAAAGGGCAATCTTGGGAATTTTTTCTGATTTGGTCGATGATAGTGTCGAAATCTGTATGGATGATTTTAATCCATATGGGAACTCATTTGAGGAGGGATTGGAAAATTTGGAGAAGGTACTCAAAATATGTAAACAGACCTATGTATCATTGAGTACAGTTAAATGCCACATGATGAGGGAAGAAGGAGTAGTATTGGGACATTTTCTCTCAGCCGCTGGAATTCAAGTTGATATGGCTAAAGTAGAGGTAATATTACATTTCCCGATACCCAAAACACCCACACAGGTACGTAGATTTATTGGTTGTGCTGGTTATTATAGGTGCTTTATAGAAAATCTTGCTAAAATAACACATCCACTATTTCAATTTCTAACGAAAGATGCAGAATTTTTGTGGATCGAAGATTGTGAGACAGCCTTCACGAAAATTAAAGGGCTGGTGTGCACGGCCCTAATCCTCCAAGGATCTGATTGGGAATTACCATTTCACATACATATTGATGCTTCTCAGATAGCAGTAGGGGCTATTTTAGGACAGAAGGTAGAAAAAACACCGTATGCAATTTATTACGTCAGCAAGAATCTAACTCCTGCTGAACTAAACTATACAGTGACAGAAAAAGAATTCTTAGCTGTCATTTATGCTATCAATAATTTCTAGCACTACAACACCGGGTACTCTACTATTGTCCATAATGATCAAGCAACAATCAGGTATTTTATGAATAAACCTATTACTCATGTTCGTATTACAATATGGTTACTATTGCTTCAAGAATTTGATATTACAATAGTAGATAAGCCAAGAAAAGATAATGTAGTAGCTGATTTCTTATCTAGAATGGATAACAATGATGAATACACACCAATATAAGACAGTTTTCCCGATGAACATCTTTTTTCAGTCTCTACTAAACCTTTTTGGTATGCAGATATTGCTAACTATCTTGCTATAGGGAAAGTTCCTCCTCATTTGTCATATAGGAAACAACAAAATATTATTCATCATAGTGCCCAATATTCTTGGATGGTAGGGCGCCTTTTTCATATAGCAGCAGATAAGTAGATCTGGCGCTGTGTGTCTGAAGATGATATCTATGAAGTATTGAAAGCTACCCATGATGACCCTTGTGGAGGGAATTTTTTAGACAAAATAATAGGCCATAAGTTGCTACAATTGGGATATTACTGGCCTTCCATTTTTCATGATGCTCAGAATTATGTCAGGAGGTGTGATAGTTTCCAATGTATGGGGCAGCCTGGTAGATGATGAAATTCCTTTTCAGGCATAGCTAGTCCTTGAGCCTTTCGAGAAATGGGCCATTGACTTCGTTGGACCCTTTAACCTACCCTCCCAGTAGAAATTCCACATCTTGGTATGTACTGATTACGTGACGAAGTGGGTGGAAGCCAAAGCGGTTGTGAAAGCAACAGAGCAGGTAGTCTCAAATTTTCTATTTGAAGAAATTTTTGCTCGTTACGGTACTCCAAGAGAGGTTGTTTCAGATGGAGGAGCACAATTCACATTACACCAGATAGCAAAGCTCATGCAAAAATATGGGGTCAAGCACAGAGTGACATCTCCATAGCAGCCCTAGGCGAATGGACAAGTGGAAAGCACAAATAAGGCATTAGAAAATATTTTGACAAAAACTGTGGCATACCATCGTTGGGATTGGGTTCAAAAAATTCCAGAGGCTCTATGGGCATATAGAATAACATGGCGGAATACAACCGGGTTTTCACCATTCGAGTTGGTTTATGGGAAATCCCCATTGTTTCCAATTGAATTTGAAATAAGCACGCTCAGAATAGCTTTGGAAGTTGGTTTAGATCTATCAGATGCCCGGAAACACTGATTGGCTCAGCTTAATGAACTTGATGAAATACGTTCAATGGTTGTCCAACGAACTACTGTTATTCAGCAGCAGAGAGAGAAATGGCACGATAAGTTTATAAAAAATAAGGTGTTTCAAAGTGGAGACTCGGCACTACTTTATGACTCTCGTTTTAAGGATTTTAAGGGAAAGCTTTGCACTCGGTGGATGGGACCTTATGAGGTGAATGTTGTATTTGATAATGGAATAGTTAGGCTAGTCACAATTGACGATACACGTACTTCCTTTATAGTCAATGGACATCGCCTGAGACTATACCACTGGCCGGCCTCTAAGGATGTTTTTATTAAACAACTCTCTGAGAAATCTGGTTTGAAGGTTATTAGTGCAGAGAATCCTTCCTCTGCATCCTTTTTGTGAAAAAAAAAAGATACATATAAATAAAGAAAAAATTATGTTATGTTTTCTTGTCTTTTTGTAGGAGCCACGACTAAGGAGTGAAAATCAAGGAATTTTCATGTTATTTTTACTCAGTTGCTGCTACTCTGATGCTGCTACACCGAATGCTGTTGCTCGGTTGTTGCTACTCATGTTGTTGTTACTCAGTTGCTGCTGCTCCAATGCTGCTACACGAGATGTTGTTACTCGGTTGCTGTTACTTGGTTGCTACTACTCCGATGTTGCTACATCGGATGTTGTTACTCGGTTGCTACTACTCATGATGATGTTACTCCACTGCTGTTACATCAGATGCTATTACACCGATGTTGTTACTTCACTGCTTTTACACCGGTAGCTGCTACTCATGATGTTGTTACTCCACTGATGTTACACCGGATGTTGTTACACCGATGTTGTTACACCGACGTTGTTACTCCAATGTTGTTACTTCGCTGCTGTTACACCATCCACATCATTACTCCGCCGCCATTCTACCAACCATCCCATCATCCAGGTAGGCCGTCAGGTACGCCTCCATGTGACTTTTACTGATTTAATTAAATATCCCATGTGAAGACTTTAATTCCGCAGACGGCAAAAATTTAAGTCGGGGAAGGGGGGGGTTGTTGTCATGCCAAGGACGGTGTAATAATTGTCCCATAAGTTAAGAATGACATTCCGCTCATGGTACACTTTACAAATCACATCAATATGTGGTATCATCATATAATTCATATTGGGATTCGCAAGATGTCTCATCCACCCTATACAAACAATTATTATTTCTATTCTACCACACTTACCATACTCTTTTATGAATTTTCTTGGTTTTCGAGAATTACCAACCGTATTTACCATTACCACCTGTCCATTTTCACTATGTTGTTCCTCTAAATTCAGTACCCACCACCTTGCCCAACGGTCTGCTACTACAGGAAGTGCTGCTACAAGTCTCCACAATAAGGGTGGGTTGGTTGTGTGGTATGAGCCTGAAAACACAGTTTCAGTTCGCAGCAATCCAGAGGTTTGGCAAGTTTTTATCGACGCGAGATGGGATATCTACTTTGACAGATTGCAGGGATTTGATGGAGGTATCATAATGGAATTCGCAATCAATTTAGAGGAGAATCATTCTTGGGTTAGAGGTTTGGAAGTTATTGTTACAGAGGAAGTAATTGCAGAGGTCAGCAGGCTGAGACAATAGGGGCAACAATGGATTTCTCGGAAGGTTTCTCTCCCGGAGTTTCCCGAATTGTTTTTGCAGGAAGGAGAAAGTGTAATTCAATTGGGTAGGGGATACGAGTGCAGAACTGTGCCATATCCTTGGAACGAAGTGGCAGGTTTCGTAATAAAATACATTACCTATGAGGGTCGGGCCTTAGCTCTATTCAATTATCACTTTAAAATTATAACACATCTCTGATTTCCACAGAATCAGGTGCATGCCCTAAACATGCCATTTTTCCTATTGAAACAACTGCAACATGTGGCACAGTCTGCTCGGTGCTCTCCCCAAATGATGGCAGTACTTTCTAACCATGGATTGGTGTGATTATTGGTCGTGCATGCAATAGGTAGGCTGCATGTTTTTTGGGTGGAACTCTACAAATCCTCAGAAGAAGCAATAACAGCTATGATTGTTTCTAAAGAAGAAGAACCAGCCTCTCCGGCTGGTCAGGCGAAAGAAGAATCTTCAGAGGAAATTGATCAAGAGGAAAACGAGGAAATGGAAATAGAAATTGATCAGGAAGAACTTGAGGAAGAGGAGATGATTGATCAGGAGGAACCTGAAGAGATGAGTATGGAGGAAGTAATCGGCGACACAGCCGAGGTTGTCACATAAGAACCAGCCTCGCTGGAAAAAGCCACGGAAGAGGAAATAAGGATGGAAGAGCTAATTAGCGGCACAGATGAGGCTGCCACAAAAGAACCAGCTTCGCTTGAGGAACTCACAGAGGAAGGGATTATGGACATTATGCAGGAAGTTAATATTGTTATACAGTCGGCAACCTTTGCCAATGAAGAACAAAGGGATAGAATTATGGACAGAGAAATGGCAAGTGATGAAGTTTCAGAAGAAACAACATCACCTTCCAATATAAAAATGGATGTTGATACAGTCAGGGGTGTTACACAAGAACCACCCCCAATTTGGCTAGAATAAGAGGAGTCGACCTGGGGAATCGATGCTGGACCTCAAGAATCGGTACCAATTGTGAAAACAAAGGAGATTCCTGGGGAAAAAGAGGCTAAAGAAGGAATGAGTCAGGTGGTCGATACTGCTCCACAAAAACCAGTATCGACCCATGAAGAAGAAGTGGTAAGAAAAGGGCAAGAGGAAAGAAGGGAATTGAGCCACGGAATCGATGCTGCTCCACAAGAACCAACATCGACTCTGGTTGAGGTAGTAATGAATGAAGTACCGATACAAACTAGAAATGATGATGATGGGTCTGTTCCCTGTTCTCCATTCTACGCCCTTATGCCTAGAGGGGCGAGGGGATTTCACTCGCCCAAACAGTTAATGGAAGAAGTTGTTGTTCCCCTGGTACTAAAATTTGTTGACACGATCAAGACTGGCCTAGACACTACTGAACTGGAACAATTGGAGGTTCACCAGGAAGACATAGTTCCTGTAGAAAAATAGGAATGCAGAGGGTTCAATGAAATGCTGACCAAACAGTAGGAGTTTCCAGAAGAAATGTAGAAGAAGAAGGACCTGTGGATAGGGGGCCCGGCCAAGAGGGTTTGATGAAAGAAGCTGGAGAGGATGCCGGTAGCATTCCACCACCTTTTGGGCTTGTCATAGGTCCATAACCTAAATTCATTGTTAAACAAGAATGGGTCGAACAGTGTGAGAAAGGAAGGTTACCTCTCAAAAAGAGGTATCAGCTGCAGTTCAGTGAAACCATGAGACTTAAAAGAGAGGTTTGGGATTTGAAGAAGCAAGTTTCACGTTTAAAAATAAAGGTAAGAATCTACAAATGGAGGGAAATAAAGTCGAAGATTGAAGTCTCCACTACGGCTACCCAGACCGGCCCAATCGAAGAATTGTTTGAAGGTCAAGAATTTGTATTGGCCGTTGAAATTCAAAAATGGCAGTCTGCAGCGAGCGACCACAAGAAAGAAACAACAAGGGTTTGAGAGCAGGCCGTTGGAGTCGTTACAGGGTACATAGATCAGTTATACAAGGCACGGCTGAAGCAGGCCAAACAGAAGGCCAGGATAGAAGAATTGGAAGAACAAGTTCAGTTGCTAAAGACTGATAAGGAAAATATGTTGTCCCTAGCACAGCAGGTAATGGCCTGCAGACCTCCTGCACATAGCTATGCCTTATTCCTTCATGAGAAATTTCTTTTCTTTTGTCTTGAAAGTATATATAAGGAGATTTGGTATGAAATTGAAGACCCCATTCAATTTCTCCATATTTTCAAAATTCATGATGTTATAGGACAACACTTAATGTGTGAGCTCTACATGCATGGTTATTATTTAAAGCATGATCAGTCCTTTAACCCCTTTCCATTCATGGGGGACATTCACTTAAGGGCTTTCACCTCATATACCATAAATTAGATTAAATGGAGAAAAGCCTGGGATAAATTTGAAGAAAATCAAGCCAGAAAACCATTAATGGTGAGAAGAGAGCATGGTCAGTTCTCGAACATTTACAACAAGAATTAAACCTTTCTACAGATTGAGGGCCATAAGGAACACACGACGACAACTCAGAAGTGGTGTGTTGACCTGTGTGTCGGCCAGATTACGACATTTCGCAAGGAAGCCCTAGACAGTTTTCAGAAAAGACGGATGTTGTCTTCTTCAGCCGTCAGGGGAAGAGAACCATTTGGGGCACCTAACTTTGCATGTGCCTTAGAAATAATGCCACATGATGTGGCATGTATTCATACCTATGGGGTTATATGGATGGGATTAGATTTCAATTTCCCCTTTTATGGTTGCCAGCTGAACAATATAGTCCTGCTTATAACATTGAACCCAACTGGTGGAAAGAAGTTGTTATGATAGAAGGATATAAACCACTAGGGATATTTATATGGCTGCAGAATATGACCTCACATAGCTTCATGCCGATCACAGTCAGTCCAATCCAGATTTGAGGAGATGACGAGCTGTATGAGGACATGCAGATAGATCAGTTGGGGGGAGATTTTGGGCACCAGATTTGTATACTTTCTTCTCTCATTTTTACCCTATATCTCTATCTCTTTGTGCCATTATTTATCTTAAAAGCATGAGGTAAAACCCTTCTTCCTATATTTTATGGGATATTTGATTAATGATTTATTTGTCATGGAGGTTTTACCTTTTTACATATTAACTCTTATATTTCTTCAGATTCTGCTACAACAGGCGCGTTGCAACTGCAAGTCAAGGCACAACCCATCATTTCCAGTGTCTTCCTTATTTGCTGCTACAATGTGACAGCCATGGGTGCATCAGTGCTATATTTCACTTTCTTACGGTTTCTTTCTGGGAAATCCAGTTGCCGTTGTAGCAATATGTATTTTTGTAACAATGGAGTCATTGGGAGGAATTGGGGGTTTCAGGACTATTGTATAAAGAAGCCTACGGGATGTGAATCGAAAGACCCTTTTCGGATACACAGACTTTGTAATTAATATTTTAATCATTAATTGAATATACAACATCTCGCTGTTTCTCTTGTAATTTTTGAGTTTCCACAGCCCTGATCCAAGAGTTGGACCCACTCTTGTGATCAGGTGCTGCGTTATTCTTTCTTTTATTTGCAGTAGTGTGTTTTGTGTGATTCTTTAATTGCTATTACAGTCGCTTTAATTGCTGTGGATGCCTTTTATTTCTGCAGTTTCTTTCATTTCTGTTAAAGTGGTATTTGTGTTATAGATTAAACCTGTGATCTACAGCGGACCATGTGCTTGTATCTGCATATACTTTGCTGCTAGTCTTGAAATAACTAACGCCCTCGGGTTGATAATTTATGTGGAAAAAGGATTGAATCTTGTTCCGATCCGGACACCAACAATGATGATGAGGGTGAGGATGGTGAATTTCCACTGCCTCCATTTCCTCCATTTCCCTTCTTTGACTTATCTTCATCATTGTGACCTCCTGATGATCAATGTCCTTCCTGGCCCAAGTTTGGATCCTTCTCCTTCTAGTTTCTCATTCCTTTCTTGATAAAGGATTCTAACCATCTCAGTCAAGTTAAGAAATGATTTCATGAACACTCTTTCTCTCTCTTTGGGATTAACTTCTTCATGGATTTCTCCTTCCTCTTGATGCATGCTTAATGTTGCTTTTGCTTCCTTCGTAGGTGAACTAGGTGGTGGAGATTGTGGAAATATTGCTCTCCTTTGCTGTGGCTCACTTTGAGACCCTCTTGCTTCCACCAATGTGCCTTCTCCTCTCTTGAGTTTGAGCCCAGTAAGCATGTGAAACTTGCAAACAATTAAAAAAATACTTGCACAAAACAACACCAGAGAATAAACTCTAGCTCTGATAACGACATTATCTGAAAGGACTATATTAGTTTGCTATGCTAAGTGTCTTTTCAGTGATAAAACATGTGCATACTTGTCTCCATAGTTTACTTAAGGATTGACAATTTTAACCATGAAACATAGATGATTCTGTGAATTATAATCATGAAAATAGGCCTAAATAACACCGAACAACAGTGTATAACAGAGAAATAAAACCACAAATAACATTTACACAACAGACATGATGAAGCAGTTCACCCCTCCTAGGGTACATCTACTGGTCCAACTCCCAATGGCATGTCCATCTTTCATTATGCTCAAAAAATTGCAATTACATGTCTTTACAAGCCTCTAATGGCTATTTTCTTAACACCAATGGCTCCAGAATGCTTCAATTAGTCTAAATTAACTCTTCCTTTTTTTCCTTTGGGTGAAAATTGACCCTCCAAGTCATTTTCCCAATAATTCCTAGAAAACCTCTACTAATTTTAGTGAATTGCACTTAACTGCAGTTAAATTCGACAAAACCCCAGAAAAATAGAGGTGCGCTAACCTTCCTGTCAGCTTTAACCGTAACATCGAATGTTAAGGGTAGGGGGTGGTCCTATGCCAACCCCCAAACCCACAGTTGCATTTAATGTCGAGCGGAACTCCATGCGAAAACTGTGGTTACAGTTGTATGAACCAGAGTTTTGGGGTGGAATCAACTATAACAGATGGTGTTTAAATCGCACGGAAGGGGTATCACATGTAAAAAGGGTTAAATGCAACGATTGTGGAATAGTTGTTGATGGAGTTAAGTTTTATGTTTTGGTTTTGTTGCAGTGGTATGTGACCACATCTCTCGGACCGCCGGCGGTCCTAACCCCCATATGCCACCTTTGCAAACTCTAAATAGCACCTTTGACCTTTATAAGTTAAGATCTATTGCGCAGTGCAGACGGTTGTGGCGGGTGATTGCTCTATGGGAGGTTGCGGGGTCGAGCTCGACGGCCTCCATAAAATTTTATTACACCGTCTAGGGGACACATGGTGGCCTCAGGGATGGCCAAGTGCCACTCTCCAATTGGCCACAAAAACACAATGTGCTTCCCATCTAACGAATAGTACAGTGCCACTTTTCATTCTCTAAATGGCTCTGAGAAAAGGAATATTCTTCAAAATATTCCTTTTTGCTAACTGTGCACCTACATGCTGACTGGGCATCCCAGTCAACCCTATTGCAAAATTTAGTTGTTTGGGAAATCGATCAGAACGCGATATCTCCCTCATACAACATCAATTTTTCGAACTGTTGGCAGCGCCAAAATTAGGAAGATGAGATCTACGAAAACATCCTAGTTTCAACCCAATCCCATAACTTTCAATTTTGAGCAAAATTTATGAACTCCTGATCACTAGAGAGTTACAACCCTTGTTACACTTTCCTGCATTGACCCTGCCTTAGATATTCCCTCCATAATTACTAACAGTATTACCCTTAATGTGGGAAGTAGTTAGAAAACAAAAGGTGACAGAAAAATCGACATAACTGACCCACTGGCAGCTCAAAACAAATTTTCTACCCTTAACATTGTCACCCCTTACATTAACATCATTAGAAGCCATTCGATCCATTTCCCACCTCTAGTGGTTCAAATTGGGGCCATGCAGAGACAATGGTGAGAAAAGAGAAGGGCACCCAAAATGGGCAACCTCCAATTCAAAATAGTGCCATGCCTTGTCCATGCAGCAATCTTTCGGGTCCTTACATCTCCAATAATACCAATAATAATAGAACCAAGAACTCCATTATGGGCTGAACAAGCTAAGAAGCCAGGCTGCATTGTAAGGAGGCCTATTCACAACATTTCTGTTTGAATAAAAAGAAATTCTATCTAATCGTACCAGAACCTCTTTATCCAAAGTGAGAATAACGACCTCACTGTAATTCATAGTGATATCAGTATACAAACATTTCAAGGTACATAGCAGAAAATTAGAAGCATGTTGCACGAGAATAATATTATAAGGATTGACTATGAGACGCATGCAACATATTCCATTATATCAAACCAGGTAAAGATAATTGAGGAAAACTAGTATCTTTCATCTCATAGAACGAAACATAGAGACTCATTTCATGGCTATGAAGTATGGAGAATTGGATACATACCGATATGTTGTAGGTTGCGAAGTCGTCCGACGTCGACTGACCTATTTATAAAAGCTCTATGCGCGAAAGAAAAAAAACATGCAGAGAATGGTGAATGACTTGTAAATATCTCGTTCCCACCTCACTCGACGGCACACATCCCAAATTATTCCTGACAGCCCACCTGACGCGTCGGGTTGTTCTACATTATAACTTAATGGAGTCATAACTATCCGTGGGTGGAGCCATTCATCCCAATGTGTGCATTTCATCCTCGATCGTGATGTGAAAGTCTTTGCGTGCCTCCGCCACGTACTCACCTCCCATCGCTATGATGTGTCGCTTGCATTGCCAGTTGACACCCTGATCAGGGGCTCTTCTATCAAGTTATTGTGTAGCAACTTGTTTTGAAATGTTTTGCTTCATGTCTTTGTTTGATCTATCATTATCAATAATATTTTTTATTCTTAATAGTAATTTTAACATTTACTGCGAGCCCATGAAACCCATCATCTATAAATCTTTCTAAACTTTTACCTTAATTACACCTCAAAATATGTTAACATTGTGAAAATCATGAACCACAATAAACATGAACCACAATAAAACTAATAGTGGATGAATTTCCAAGTGCTTACTAGTACAATTTACAAGCTACCGCCAATGATGAATGGCTTATATGATCATAATATGTTTAACTATATCATTGAATATTTAAAAAAGGAAAACGATAGGTATGATATGTAAAGAAAAGCATATTGTAATGCTTATACTAGTTAGAATTTATTTTCTCTCATGGTAAAATTAATTTACCATTATTAGCGTTATTATAATATAATTTACTATTATTAGCGTTATTTTCGGTATATTAAAAGAAAACAATATTTTATCAAATGTGAGAAAATCCTCCTAATATTTAAATATTGTTAAACATAAAAATTATTGTCTAATTTTAACAAATTTACATAAATTCAAAAGCAAAGCTTCCGGTTGATTTAAGTAATTCAATAAAGAACCAAATAATTATATATAAATAAATTTGCATTTCCTGAGCTAAGCAAGGGTAGTTTCAAGTGTAGATCCAGCAGATGAAGTGGATCCATGACCAGTTTGAAAACCAAGAGTAGATCAAGACTTATAAGCACCAGTAGCAACGGAGGTAATTTAAGCACCAGTAGAGACAAAATAAATTTACTAAATTGATCCTATTTATCTAGTGTCATAATAATACGCAGAGATCGATTAAGCAGAAAATTAATCCTGAGTATATATATATAGTCAATTCTACTATGTTAACTTGGATATGAGCTGGTAATTTCTTAGAAATTAACCTGGCAGTACGCCTAGGTATCGTATGATTATCCTGCATAAACCTTACATATAGAAGGGAGAAGCTACTCGGTGAAGCCGGAAAAGGAGGTGGGAAATCATCAAAAGAAAATGCTCAAAAACCACATTGAGCTCGGTTTACTGATTCATTCTTTAGCCCATGAAATTTCATATTAGGTTTGCTTGTTATTTGGTTATTGTAGCTAGTCGGTGCTTTTACCATTGTAGCAGGGGTTTATGAATCTTGACTTGGATCATACCATATTACATATTAGATATAAAACCGAGCTCGGACCACAAGTATAATAAGGTAAAACCTAGGTTAGATAACAGTTCCAAATAATAAGAAAACAAATTAATCGTTGGTTGAAGTTTAATATATTGGTTTTTCCACTTGCATAGATTTTGGGGTTGGTTTGTTGTTAAACTGTGTCCATCATTATCTCTTGGACTAGCGCATATCTACGTTGAACTGGCTATCTTTATAATGATCTCTACATCGCAATCTAGAAAAACGATTAAGAGCGGAAGAAGCTGGTTGCCCAAGAACTAACCTAATTTTGTTGGAGCGAATTATTGAACATTTAGTCTCATTTCCCATTTTTCTATAAGAACAATCAGTTTTGATAAGCTTGTTGTCATCGGGGACATCAAATGGATTTTGTCTAAATTAACATGGCATTTCATGAAGTTTCCATATGGAGTAAGATTCCCACTTCTAGGAGTATGCATGTATCCTACAAATTAACAATTGTATCGTAGAGTTATGTGTAAAAAAGAAATAAAATTAATACAAGAAATTTTAAAGCAGAATGGGTTCTTTCATCTAAACATATATATAATTTCTATAGATTCACATATCTTACCACACATTTGCGGCAAACCAGTGAAGACTTGCAAGTTTTAGCACCCAAAAAGTAGCTACAAGGAAAAGGTTGCACTAGTAAGTGACTAATATATTCTCTTGTCAGTGCTTCACGAAACATTGTTCAGTTCCATTCAAGAAGCAAGGCGGACTCAAAACAAAAAACAATTTAGGACGGAGGAATGTAGTCCTTTCATTGAAATTTTCATTAATAGTCATTGTTACTCGATCTTGCGGTCGCTTGAAACTTTATTATAGAATTTTGAAATTTTGAGAACAGGTAACTCCAATAACTGCAAATCACTTGACTAGGGAGTATGTTTATGAGTTCTAATTATTTTCATTTTAAAGATGTTCTAATTATTTTCATTTTAAAGATAAATATGTTGAACAGTTACACAAATCAAGATTTGGTTGATAGTTAACACAATGAGATTTAATGGTGGAAGAACTCTTAATCATCTAACAATGGATTTGATTGTCAACAATAGTACATAGTGGGAGCTATGGGATTTGTTTTCAAAGAAAAATGCTTTATGGCGTAAAAATTAACTAAATTATAACTTTAATTTAAATAATAACAACAATAACTACTTCTCAAAACCACATGCCCAAAAAAATCATAAATCTCTTCATATGACACTTGTCATATGATTTTTTTTTTAATTAATATGAAGTGAGTTATGGTTTTTTGGAAATGCATGTTGTATTGATAAGCGATGATTGGGTAGAGAGACACATTCTATAGTGAAGTATAATTTGTAATTGTATAAATAAATAATTAACAAAAATTGGACCTGAAAAATTCTTTTTTGGAGTGTAGAATTTGAGGAAAGATTTTCATCTCCAGGAATTTGATCCCTCTTGAGCATGATAGATTGGTGTTAGATGGACCTCATTGTAACAAAGTCTAATTACACATTAAGAATCTTTATGATAAAGTGGGGTGAATCTCTATGATAAAGTTGGTGATTCTCTATGGTTAATAATCTTGTTTTTTAAATGTATATATGTTAAAAACATTGTTACCGATGAAATAGGTAACCGCACTTTTACCAACTTTTTTTTGGTTGCATAAAAAGCACCCAATTTTGAAAAGTGGTGATGCAGAATCACCTTTTTTTTTTTTGGAGCACATTTTTGACACACTAATATTTTTATTTATGAAGTATAAATATTTGTTTTAAAATGTTAGTGATTTTCATGCTGATTTTGAAATGTATTGATGTAGCATCAACTTTTTTTTAGAGCGGTGATTTTCATGCTCATTTTGAAACGTATTGATGCAGCATCAACCTTTTTTTTAGAGTGGTGATTTCCCTGTTGGTAATAAAACACAAAACTTAGATAAAATATATATATATATATATATAAAACAATAAAAACAACCAATAAAAATGTAAATAAAAGAAAAAATAACTCGTAACAAAAAAAAATAAAAAATAATATATATATATATATCAAAAGAAATGATAAAATTTGAAAAAAAAACACATAATTTAAAGAACAAAAACAAAAATTAATAAAAAAAATTAAAAAAAAAACATCAAATTTTTTTTTTTCAAGTTATTAAAAAAAAACCATATAATTTAAAAAAAATAAGTTTAAAAATAGAAAATTAAAAATAATTTAAATGACAAAATTAAAATTTAGTTAAAAAAAATAAAATTTAAAAGAAAAATTAAAATTTAAAAAATAATAAGAAGAAGAAAAAAAAATACAAATTTTAAAATTAATAAAAAATTAAAAAAAATTAAAAAAATAAAATAAAATTGAAAAAGAAAATTAAAAAAAAAAAAAACTATCATTAAAAAACAAAAAAATGAAAAAAACCAGGTGCAAATAATTAAAAAACAAATATCCATAAATTTACTATTTTTTTTTAAATGAAACAATTTATAAATTTAAAAAATGAAAAACTAAATAATTTAAAAAAAAAATAAATTAAATTAAAATTTAATAAATTTAATAAATAAAATTTAAATTTTAAAAAATAATTAATCTAAAATATTAAATTTAAAAAAAAAGGGATAAAAAAAAATAAAAAATAAAAAATAAATTTAAAATAAAAAAATTTGAATTAAAAAAAATAATTTTAAATTTTTTGAATTTAAAAAAAAAAAAAAATCAAATTAAAAAAAATATAAAAAAAAAAGAGAATTTTTTGATCGTGGTGACACTGCCAATTGGCCTGTCGCCTAGGTGGCGGCGGAGGCCGGCTGCTGGGCGGGCGGGGAGGCTGAATCGCCCTCCCGCGACGGGAAGACGATTCTCGGAATTGGCCTCCCGCGGTGGGAGGGCAATTCTCGAAATCGGCCTCCCGTGGCGGGAGCGCGATTCCCGGAATCGACCTCCCATGGCGGGAGCGCGATTCCCGGAATCGGCCTCCCACCTAGTGACCGGCCTCCGCCGCTACCTAGGCGGGAGGCCGATTGGCGGTGCCACAAAGATCAAAAAATTCCTTTTTAAATTTTTTTTTTTTTAAATTATATATATATATATATATATATATATATATATATATATATATATTAAATTCAAAAAATTTAAATTTTGTTTTTTAATTTAATTTTTATATTTGAAATTTAATTTGTTTTAATTTTTTTTTGTTTTTTTAATTTTATTTATTTTTAATTTTGAATTTTTTTTTTTTTTTTTTTTAATAAATTTAATTGATTTATTATTTTTTATTTATTTAGTTTTAAATTTAGTAAATTTGGTTTTTTTTTAATTTATTTGAATTTAATATATATATTTTTTTATTTTTTATTTTTTTATTATTATTTTTTTAATTACATAAAATTTTTATAATTTTTTTATTTCAATTAAAATAGTGTATTTAAAATTAGATTTTTTTTTTTAATTAAACTTAATATTTTCAAATTAATTTGCTTTTTATTTTATTTTTTATTTAATATATTTTTTTTAATTCATTTTTTTCAATTTTTCAATTTTAATTGATTTTTAAAGTTTTTTAACTTTTTATTTTAACAATGTTTTTTTTTTCTTTATATTTAACATTTATTTTTTATTTCAAAATTTATTTGTTTATTCATTTATTTATTAAAATTTAATAATTTTTTTAGAAAATTTAATTTGTTATTTTAATATTAACATTTTTTAAAATTTAATAAAATCTAATATATATATTTTTAATTTAAGTTCATATATATATATATATATATATATATATATATATATATATATATATATATATATATAATTTTTTATAATTTAAATTTAATTTATTTTTTAAAATCTATTTGTTTTTTTAATATATATATTTTTTAAATTTAATATTTTTATTGTATTTTATTTTCATTTTTTATTTTTAATTAATTTTTTATTTTTTTAATTTTTAATTTCAGTAATGTTTGTTTGTTTTTTGTTTTTGTTTTTTTTTTTTTTAATATATTTCTTTAAATTTAATTTTTCTTTTTAAAATTTGTTTTTTTTTTAATTTTCTTTTTCTTTTTTAAATTTAATATATATATATATATATATATATATATATATATATATATATAATAATTTAATATTTTTATTTTTCTATTTCTATATATTTTGAAATTTTAATCTTTAATTTTATTTTTTATTTTTTATTTTTTTCTTAAATTTTAGGTTTTTTTTAATGTTTGAATTTAAAAAAAATAATAATAATTTGTTTTTATTTTTATTTTTTTTATTCCTATAAATTTTTAAATTTTAAGCTTTAAAATGTTTTTATTTTTTAAATTTATTTTTTTCTTAATTTTTGTTTAATGTTGAATTTTAAAAATTAAAAAATGTTATTTTTATTTTTAAAAATATCGAAAATATGACATTTTTTTTTTTTTTTTTTCGTTATTCCAGCAGCAACTGGTTTTGTTTTGAGGGTGTTTTTTCAATCTTTTTTTCAAGAAACAATTTTGTTTTTAACATAATTTTGTAAAATGTTGAAATTTGACCTTAAAAAAAAAACCAAGTGCGTTCTGGAATACACTTTTTTTTGTTTTTGGGGTGTTTTTTCATGTTTTTTGAGTCTTTTTGGGCTAGAGTTCCGGTTTTGAGGTCAGGTTACCTATTTCATCGGTAATAGTGTTTAAAGTCATATATTAATTCTTTTTATGATGAAGAATGATAATAAAGTTATAATGTATTATGAAATTAATATTTTTAATCTCTATTATGATTGATACCTATCCACTTTTATCAACTATTGATAATTAAATTAAAATTATAGAAGCTCTATTTCAAAATAGACATATTTTTAAATGTAATTAAAAATATTTTAAAATATATGATAACAGTAAATCCTTACAATTCACTTAATAATAATTAAATTAAAATTCTTGAAATTTTATTCCAAAATAAAAAATAGTTATTAATAATTAAAAAAAAAATTACGAAAACTCTATTATTAAAAAAACACTAAATCAATTCTCCTCAACATCCTTAAAATCAGATTTCATAATATTCCAAATGCTTCATTGATTTGGTGGACAAATAAATTATTTTAAAAAAGAGAAACGTAGACATTTGGGTTTGGTTTGTCCATTCGATGTAAGATACAACGATGTGACTTTCAAGACGAGAGTCAGCGCTTCCAATCCTGTGATTCTAGCCCTTTTCAGTTACTGCCACGAAAGTGGATGGGAGAAACACTCCCATCAAGGTTACTCTCGCGCCTGGCTAAATCATTTTTAAGAGTGGTTGCAGACAACTTGACAAATGGGTGTATGCCTAAATAATTGAAAAATGATTCCAATGCGACAGTTCACATATCGAACACTTGTAATTTGACGGTTTTGATTATTTAAAAAAAAATGTCGAAGTATATTTTTTTCAGAAGATATATATATATATATATATATATATATATATGTGAATGTGACTGGTTTTAAAACAAGTTTTAAAGTTAAGTTTGAATTAGATAATAATTAATTAAATAATATTTTTTTGAAAAAATATACATATAAATGTTGAGGGTGGTTTGTTTTAAAGTTATGTTTGAATTTGATGATTATTAATTTTTGGTCAGATGTTTTTGGTTTATTTAAATTTTTAAATATTAAAATATAAATAAAATAAAATTATTTGTTTTATAATATAAAAAATGTTTAATATTATTTTAGGTATAATATGCATAAAATATTGTATTATAGTTAAGAGAAACAGTGGATTATGAGTTTTGTTTTAGATCTCGAAATATAGACATAAAAATGAAAACTGTGGAGATTTTGAATTCCCTATTTCAAAACTCACACCACATAAAATTCCAAACTATCAATGTGTATTTATTAATATAGTATTTGAAATTTTATATTAAGATTAATAGTTAAATTTGATGGGTATCTATTCATATTCTATTTTTTAATCATGAAATGCTAAAAATTTTAAAATGTGTATGTAGTTACTCTGGTCTATTTAATTTTTAAAACCATCAATGACTCATAACTCTATATCTTAAATATTAACCGTTTCAAATTGGACGTAATAAATAAAAAAAGTTAACCTCAAGATAAAGCTGCAAAATAAACACATATTGCATGGTGATTATAGAGTCTAAGATAAACACAAGTTTATGGGTCTTTGAGCATGCTAGAAAAACCTTGTCTATGTCTTAACTCACATCATGGAATCCTACACCATGTACCATGAACCAACGTTTGAAACTCATGTGCTCACCCATGGGCCATATCTAAGCTATATAAAAACCTACTTGTATAGATTAATTAGAGCCATATCTATGTTAAAAAAAAGAAGAAGTGGATAGATTAATTAGACTGAAGGGTTTTTAGTTGTTCGACAAAAATAAAAAAACTCACATAATAATTTTTTGTTTGAATTTGAGAGTTTTCATGTAGTTTGTTCAATATTACTACATTCATGATAGATCCATTTTTTTATAAAATGGATCTCTTTAGTGGTTGGAAATGAATTTCTTCAAAAACACATAAATTCTCCCAAATCCCTCTTTATTAAAAGTGGATTCAATTTTCTTTTAGTATTTATAAGGTAATTTTTCAATCGAAATCATCATGTTGATAGTTGAGATCAATTTTTCCTTTTCAAAATACTTTAAAACTAATGGATTTGAGCATGATAATTGAGAAATTTTCTAGAATAATTCAACATGGCTTTTAAAAGCTCTCAAATTACATAAAACGTGACTATACACAATTTTCCTAAAGCATTGGCTAGTGTCACAATAATGAACATGATTCAATATGTTTATTGTTTAATGTATATATCTATGATTTTAATTCATTTAATTTCCCTTTATGGTCAAGTTAAAATTGATAAAATAAAACAAAAAACTTATAGCAATAAAAAATTTCTTTGGTAAAAATTCAATAAAAAAATAGATATAATAATAACATTTAAATGAGGGGAAACCCTCTTTGAGTAGCTCAATTGGTGACCATTCTAATAATGAAATTTTATGTACCAAGGTATTGGTAGAGTATGTAAACAATTGTTCTAAATCATATATATAAATCTATGTCAAGGGAATTTTGAAAAAAATACGTGTCATAAAAAAAATTACTTGAGGTAGAAGCGTCAGTGAAATTCAAGCGAGAAACCACCTCAGGCGCCATAAATGATGGAAATTAATATATATAAAATGATATGTGAAGAAAAATTTGAAAATAACAATGTTATATAAAAATTTACTTGATTGGTAGAAGTGCCTATCAAATATATATATATATATATATATATATATATATATATATATATATATATATATATATATATATATATATTTTGTAAGTTCGGTAGATCCTTTTTCATTCATTCAAGTTAAGAGCAAGTTAGAACCATATAAAATAAGTTTGGTGACCTTAACCTGCCCTGTGGGAAAAAAGGTATATCGGCCACTAAAACACATTGTATGCATCTAAAATCTGAAAGTTTTATGACATTCCATCAAGGACTTATATGCATGATTGTCCTAGCACAAGTTTGTACTTACATATCTACAAAATTATATAGTAACCGACATATATAACTGTAAAAACCAACAACAAAGCCAACAAATATAAACGTGAAAACATATATTAATTTGAAGACTCCATAAGTGTTGGGTCCTTTGCACTCGAACCCGATAGCTCCAACTGGGGGAGACATGGAATGTGTTCCTCAATGTGGCCAAGGAGCTTGTTCTGTTGTTGATTCTGAATCTGGATCAAATATAATTCTCTTTGAAGTTTGTACAGCCTCGAATCAGGCTCCCTAGCATTCATCTGAGGGGTCATTATGGCTCTGGTCGCCTGACTCTTCATAATCAAATATAAGTGAACATTATGCTAGTACTAGGTGGTTGATCTAGGTGGATATTGGTGCCCACCCACCTATTCCACTTGGACCCCCACCACTGTTTTTTTTTTTTTTTTTTTCCAGTTTTTCAGTTTTCTTAATTGTAGCACAATTTACTATTTTGGGAATTTTATTCGGTTGTGAACTTCTGAATCTGTTTTGAGACCCTAAATGATGACTCATGTTTTCCACTTGAAAGTTGTAGTCCACGGATAGATATTTCTAACGAGGTATTATGCGCGTCAAATGGAGATCGTATGCCAAAGTTACAACCCCGGGAAGTTGATGTACCACTTTAGCCAAACGGGGCCCATAATTCTGGTGTTTCATCTCCTAGGGGTTAGGTTTTGGGATATTTATGGCTTTCCATTGTTTCTCAATAATAAATAGGCCTTCGAGCCTCATTGTAACACAGTTCATAGGTGTGTAGCCACCACATATCTTCTTAGAGATAAGCTACCATCTCCCGAGCTAGTTTATTTCCATTCTGTCTACAAGCATATTTGAGTTCTTTGATATTAATGAGATGAAATGTTGTTTCCATTGCATCTCTATATTTATGGCTAAATTTATATCATGTTCTATTCCTATCTAAGTTCATATCAGCGGTATCAGAGTGGTATGTTATTTCTCTATTTTTCTTTTCATGTCCCCAATGAGGTCAGGGCATAAGGAGTTAGGGATCAAACTAAGTTCAACCTTTGCAATACCAGCCTCGCAAACCCTGACAACATCCCATGGTGAAAGAAAATAAATACAAGGGAGCAGCATATCCTTTCAAAATATTTCTCAAAGAAGCCCTCAAGTAACAAAGGAATGCGATAAATGGACAAAATTTCCCAGATCCTTTGGCGGATGCACACAGGCACTGCATCTTTGTCCAACAGTCACTCTGGAGGCACCACTCCCTTCAATGTACAAGTAAAATTTGACATTCCCATATTTTAAAGCCAGATAAATGAAAACGTCATAGATAGATTGTTAAATCTGTTGGAAGGATATTTTTCAGTTTATGATTTTTCCAATGGGGAAAATATTAATTTTGCGCTCCTCAAAGACGCTCCCAATATCAAGGACTAGTGGGAAACCCACTGCGAATAGAGGGACGAGAGAGAACCCTCACCTTTTTTATAATATGCCATCAAGGAACAATATTAACCTATGGGGAGCTATGAGGACAAGTATATACAATGGAATACATTGCGGAAACAAATGGATCAAGATGTCCATGAGGTGAAAAATCTAATCCATACCCTTCGCACAAAGTTGGGTATCAAAGATTTAAAGAAACATTTGGTGCTTAAATATCACATTTTTTTGTACAAATAAATTGAGGAGGAAATGGAGTTCATCGACATCTCCTCTCTTGGTGTAACATACCAATATGATGCCAAGATCGAGAAAAATTTAAACAAAAGAAGTGAGACTTTGGATCTCCGAATATGAAGTAAGGGAAAGTCACACCCAAACCACATAACAAAAGACAAACCAAGGTGGGGCGAACCAGGACAACCCGCTGAAGCTACAAGAAAGGAAAAACACCACGAATACAAAGAAGTACATGGGAAAGTGGCGTGAGTTCCATAATATCACCACTCACAAAAATGGTGAGTGTCTGGCTAAGTGGTCACTAGTGGCTAAGATAAAGGCTTCTGAATCAGATGCATTTCTAACTCTTAGTCAAAACCCAACACAGGGAATGAAAAAGGGAAGTATATTATTGATGCAGAGCCCAATGCCACCGTTTCCACCACCAAGATCCAGAAGGATGAGCCCAAATATCTAGAGGAGGGGTAGTGCCTCTTCCACTCCCAGATGTGGGTGAAGGGTTCTCCATTATAGTTCATTGTCGATAGTAGAAGCCAAAAGGACCTCATTTCAACAGAGGTCATGAAGCGGCTGGGCCTACCAACCACAACGCACCCACAACCGTACACCATCGGGTGGCTTAACCAATGACGAGATCTTCGTGTCACCTAATATTGTTTCCTTCCCTACAAAATCAAGCCCTTCATAGATGAGGTATTGTGTGATGTTTCTCCTCTGAAAGTTTATGATGTATTATTAGGCCAACCATACCTATGGAAGTGACATACTATGTATGCATCTAGGCCTTGCACTATTATTATTACTTTTGGAAATAAGTTGTATAGGACACTGGAGGTAGTACCGCCTATCGCCATCTCTTTGATCACTATGAAGCAATGCAACAAGCTCATTTCCAAGATCGGAATTTTTTTTTTCCTTATGATTTTCCCTCAGGGAAAGAATAATATTGTGACCACGACTTGTAGAAAAGGCTCGTTCGCACAAAAAAATAGATGGACAAGGTTGTGGAGGAGTACATGGAAATCTTCACCTCACCCACAGAGGTACCTCTACGGTGTCAGGTCAAGCACCCCATTGATCTGAAACTAGGTGCGTCGCAGCCCAATGAGTTGATCTATCGACACTCTATTATGGAGAATGATGAAATCAAGAAGCAAATTCAGGAGTTTTTGCAGAAAGGGCACATCAGTCTAAGCTCATCACCCTGTGGGAATCTGATCGTGTTGGTACAGAAGAAGGATGAGACCTGGAGACTCTGTATTGACTATCAGGTACTGAATAAGATCAATGTCCGAAATAGGTATCCAATCCCATAGATTCAAGACCTTTTGGACTAGCTCAAGGGGCCCAAATATTTCAGCAAGATTGAATTGATGTCCAGGTATCACTAAGTACAAATCGAACCCTCCAATGTGTGGAATATTGCCTTCAAATCCAAGGAGAGCCTTTTCAATTTGTTTGTCATGTCTATTGGGTTGAAAAATTCCCCCACAACCTTCATGAGGTTGATGGAAGACATCTTGCGACCCTTCACTAACTCATTTGTGCTGGTATATTTCGATGAAATCCTAATAATCAACTAGAGTTAGGAAGAGTACCTACGCCATATTCGACAAGTCCTCCAATCTCTACGACTACAAAATCTATGTGCCAATTTGGAGAAATTCACTTTTGGTATGACCCACATTCAATATCTAGGGTAGATCATTGATGAGTAGGGTGTGCATGTGGACCCATCCAAGATACAAGTCATTTAATATTGGCCAGCCCCAACCACTCTAACAGAGCTGTGCATCTTTATGGGTCTCTCTAATTTCTACCGCAGGTTCATGTTGGGGTTATCTCATATCACTTGGATTTTGAGTCAAGTCACCAAGGGCAAAGTGAAAGTAAATTATTTCGGTATGAATCCCAACAAAAGGAGTTTTTCGAGTTGAAGCATCACCTCTACTTTGTATGAGTGCTCACATTACCAGACCTGCAACAACCATTTGAGATCGAGATATATGCTTACGACTATGCTATTGGTACATTTATTACTCAATGGAGGCATCCAATGGCATATCATAGTGAGACAATTTTAGACATAGTTTGAAAGTATCGCACCTATGACAAAGAGATGTATTCCATTGTGCATGCCTACGGACAATGGAAGAATTACATTATGGGAAGGAAACAGTCATCCACATAGACCGTTGACCACTGTAGTTCATATCGACATAAGGGAAATTTTAGAACAATCGCCATCAGAAATGGTCCACATAACTACAACAATTCCACTTGAACATTAAGTACAAGAAGGCCAACACCAATAATGTTGCAGACTTCGTCAGTCGAACACTAGTCATGGCGTCGACCATTGTGCTAAAATATTGTGGG
The DNA here is from genome assembly GCA_034641835.2 of Pinus albicaulis. Classification (NCBI taxonomy): domain Eukaryota; kingdom Viridiplantae; phylum Streptophyta; class Pinopsida; order Pinales; family Pinaceae; genus Pinus; species Pinus albicaulis. The sequence goes on from CM076572.1 coordinate 1,152,991,462, forward strand.
CATGATACTTTAGAGTGGTCGCATCTGTACAAGAGCGACCCAAAATTCGCCAACACATACCAGACACTCTTGGAAGCCAAGAAAGTTCCAAATTTTCACCTTGAGGATACATTGTTATGTCACTTAGGATACCTCTGTGGTCCTTCTAGCGAGCGTGCCAAGATTATTTGGGAGGAGCACTATAGTTGGACACTTCAGAATATATAAAATAATGGAAGTGATACTGAAGTATTTTTATTGGCCGAAACTTCGACAGGATGTTGGGATGTACATGAGATCCCGCACTGCTTGCACCATTGCCAAACTGACCATCAAGAAGCAAGGCATATTTCTCCTCTTCCTACTCCCATTCGACCTTGGGAATCCATCTCCATGAATTACATGTCAGGCCTCACTTCAACTAAGCATGGAAATAACTACATTTTCGTGGTCATTGACAGATTCTATAAGATTAGCATTATGGCAGCATCCAAGAAGAGTATCACAACATAAGCCACTAATAATATCTTCTTTGAACAAGTGTGGTTACACGTTGGGATCCCACAGTCCATTATCTCATATCGGTACAAAAATTTACTATGTACATTTTTGTCAAGTCTCTGGTCAATGCTAGATACCAAGCTCACTAAGTCCATGACTTTCCACCCCCAAACTGATGGAAAAACAAAGGTCATCAACAAGATGATCGTACAAACTCTATGCATGTAAAACTTGAATCATCCTCACACATGGGACGAAATCCTACCCTATGTCCAACACAGCTACAACGGATCTATCCATAGCTCAACTAGACATAAACCCTTTCAAGTGGGGTTGGGGTTCCACCCACTATGTCCTATTGATGTGGACATACCATTTGTAGCTACACAGGTAGCTTCGGCCCATGTCCAGTCTGAAACCGATAGGGCTAACAGATTCATTCAACAAATCCATAATATCTGCCAGCAAGTCCATGAAATATTGGACAACCAATGCTAAGTACAATTTAGGACATGATCAACATCGGGTGCCACACAAGTTCCAGGTGGGAGACAAATTTTGGCTACATTTGCAAAAGGAGCACCTCATTAGGCTCCACCACAAGATTTGAATGCTCTGATATGGGTGATACACTATCGCCAAGGCTGTAGGAGAAAATGATTTCGAGCTCAACATTCCACCATTCCTTGGCCTACACCCAATGTTTAATGTGGACCACCTTCAACCATACTTTCCACTATTAATGAACACATCTGACATGTAGAAAATTATATACAATATGCATGTATATATCTGGACTCTCCTGATCTCACAATATGTATATTCTTGCAAAATACAGAATCCTTCCACTATAATTCTTGCGGAAATTTAATCAACAATTGTAAAACACATGAAGCAATAAAAACACACATAACATAGTTTTTAACCGGGAAAGCCTGAAGTTGAAAACCCCAACTATCATATTATGTATCATGGAGATCATATGAAAATCTCATACAAGCATACAAATCTTATCACAAGCTCTCAGTATAGTACAATCATCATACACTATACAGGTTTACTCTTGCAAATCCATGCACCGATCTTTGCCACCTGCTAGCCTGCCTCCACTACGCAATCCAAGCTGATTACAAAGACCAATTCAATGTAATCCCACTCTCATTGACTACGTTGTTATCATTGGCAACTCCAATGTATCTATAGATGCAATCCATGCATCACTAATAGTCACAATAGATAGTCTATCTTGCCCTTTCACCTATCTCTCCACTGGTCTCCACTGAAACTGCCATGCACTGTAGTTAACTGATGTATTCTTCAGTTGATTAATGAGTTATTATTTAGTGAATTAATTATTAATTAATTCACACCACTCTCACTAGTGTATCATTCATTTATATTAGATACAACTAGCTCAACTGAGTCTAACTGAGTTAAACTAAATACAACTCCACCAACTACTTCTACAACTCCACCAAACTCTGTCACATGAGTTCTAACTAAAGTCCTCCATGCAATAGCTCCAGTAAACCCTCACGAATAGTGTAATTCCTTCTGTCATCTGTTGTGCCACATTTGTGCACTTAACTGAAGTGCTCCAAGAGAATAAGATAATGTTTATAGTCCAAATATTATTAAGAGCTAATAATATTCAACATATCTATTTTTAGACTGGAAATCTAAAAATAGATTCCGCCCAATCTAAAAATAGAAATCCATATATTTTTCCAACTTGACCAACCATCCACAAATAGCATCTTGCAACTCATAGAATATGATCGACATGACTAAAAATAGAATTTGTGCCAAAAATCACCTGTGTGGGCCCCTCCTAGTTTAGGTGATCACTTTCCAACTAGGATCAGGAATGATGTTTCAGGATGCCTCCTTCAATGTTTCTTGTTGCAATCTTCAACACTCCCTCTCAACAAGAAAGGACTGTCTTTGCATGCGACATGCAACTCCATGCATTCGCCCTGCATCCTTTTCAAGCGCCATGCAACTCCATGCATCTGCTCTGCAAATCTTTCGAAACTGAATAGGCACCAAACAACTCAATCAGTCTGATGCATCTATCATCAAAGTCTTCGACTTCTACTTAGCTACTGCACATGTCTTCAGGAACCACTGCGCTGTTGAAATCTGCACTCATGCACTTTGCACTTGCTGTCAACTCTGATCCGCGCTCTAGTATCCGACACTATCACTTTGATCTTCCTGCATCAATCCAACTGATCACGCTACTGCTACTCTATGGGTACCTTGTATCTAGGTTCAATTCATGAGATCCACACCATCTCCATGAATCTTGCCCAAAAATCTCCTCTTGGGATTAATCATGCATGTCGCCCCACCTCTCACCTGGTGGTATAGATGCATGCACTCCCTCTGCCCATCTGGCACGAAATTTCTCTGCATGAGTGGTTTCTCCCACTCCATGATCCTCATCTTGTGGCTGCTCCACATATCGAGGTTCACTCTTACCTGCACGCAAATCCAACTCCCTCTCAAGCTTCAATTGCATGGCTTTCTTTCACTTCCCAACAGTAGGAAGCTCCGTAGAAATCCCATCTACAGTAAATCTATAAAGATTCTTCTGCATCTCTAGTTGTGGCTGCTCCACAACCTTCTGAGAATGCTTCTCACGCTACATGTTGAGAGGCTCCCTCTCAACCACCAAGTCACTAACCTATGCTTTTCTCCTCAAAGCTTTGCATGCATATTGTACCTCAGTGCATGTAGATTCTTGGCTCGCGCACATTGCAATTGTCCCGCCGTCGCAAAATTTTCTAACAAAAGAGCTGATTTTAAATCGATGATATCTCCCTCATCCAAGCTTTGATTCGGCCGATTTTTTTTTTTAATTTGGGTATTTTTTTGCAAGGAATCAAAATATGCTATTTTTTTCTGAAAATTTTGGATCCAAAATTTCAGATATTCTCTGCAAACTCGCGCACCCAAAAATTCGTGCTCTCATTCCATGTAGAAAATCTATAACACAGCTCTGATACCATGTAGAAAATTATATACAATATGCATGTATATATCTGGACTCTCCTGATCTCACAATATTTATATTCTTGCAAAAATACAGAATCCTCCCACTATAATTCTTGCGGAAATTTAATCAACAATTGCAAAACACATGAAGCAATAAAAACACACATAACATAGTTTTTAACCGAGAAAGCCTGAAGCTGAAAACCCCAACTATCATATTATGTATCATGGAGATCATATGACAATATCATACAAGCATACAAAGCTTATCACAAGCTCTCAGTATAGTACAATTTTCATACACTATACATGCCTAATCTTGCAAATCCATGCACCGATCTTTGCCACCTGCTAGCCTGCCTCCACTGCGCAATACAAGCTGATTACAAAGACCAATTCAATGTAATCCCACTCTCATTGATTGCGTTGTTATCATTTGCAACTCCAATGTATATATAGATGCAATCCATGCATCACTAATAGTCACAACATATAGTCTATCTTGCCCTTTCACCTATTTCTCCACTGGTCTCCACTGAAACTGCCATGCACTGTAGTTAACTGATGTATTCTTCAGTTGATTAATGAGTTATTATTTAGTGAATTAATTATCAATTAATTCACACCACTCTCACTAGTGTATCATTCAGTTAGATTAGATACAACTAACTCAACTGAGTCTAACTGAGTTAAACTAAATACAACTCCACCAAACTCTGTCACATGAGTTCTAACTGAAGTCCTCCATGCAATAGCTCTAGTAAACCCTCACAAATAGCATAATTCCTTCTGTCAGCTATTGTGCCACATATGTGCACTTAAATGAAGTGCTCCAAGAGAATAAGATAATGTTTATAGTCCAAATATTATTAAGAGCTAATAATATTCGACATATCTATTTTTAGACTGGCAATCTAAAAATAGATTCCGCCCAATATGTCTAAAAATAGAAATCCATCTATTTTTCCAACTTGACCAACCATCCACAAATACCATCCTGAAACTCATAGAATATGATTGACATGTCTAAAAATAGACTTTGTGCCAAAAATCACCTGTGTGGGCCCCTCCTAGTTTAGGTGATCACTTTCCAACTAGGATCAGGAATGATGTTTCAGGATGCCTCCTTCACTATTTATTGTTGCAATCTTCAACACGACATTGTAAAACAACTCACCCCATTGCAGTTAAACCAAAAATGCATGGAACATGCCACCAATGATTGGATCATGGACACATATATCAAGAAAACTCGCCAATAGAAGGTACAACTGTATCAAGTTTTCAAAGCTATTCAACTCTTGCACCAAGGAAGGTGGCTCACTTGAGACCAAATTGAACATAAATTTCCCCATCTCAAGGAGGCACTCAATGCAATGGGGAACATTGCCTCCTAAGGGGGGAGGATTGATCCTGGTGGATATTGGTGGTCACCCGCTTATTCCACTTGGACCCCAAACATCTTTTCTTTTAGTTTTTCAGTTTCCTTAATTCTAGCACAATTTACTATTTTTGGCAATTTTTCAAGTCCTCAACTTCCAGAGCCATTTTGAGGCCCTAAATGACATTTTTTTGGAAAAATGAGGCAAACATGTAATTTGAATATGGACAAACTAGTTTTTTTTTTTTTTTTTTTTAATTCCTCATCAATATAAAATAAAAGTGTTTAATCATCTCAAATAGCAAGTTATGAGAGGGTTTATGTGTCAAATTTGTGTGTCTTTTATTAGAAATTGATTAAGTAAATTAGCTTTAAAAACACATATACAACAACTAAATCGCATAGAAATAATACATATAAATCACATTACACAGTAGTGATAAACGAGTTCACCCCTCCTAGACTACATATCCTTGAACCAACTTCAATGGATTGGCCTTCATTGATTAACTGATAAAAAATATAAATACAGTCATTTCCTGAGCTTAGATGGCTCTCAAACCTACTCCAATGGCTCTGGGGAACCCCTAATACCCTTGTTTTGGTTCGGACTGAGTCAAATTCTGACTCTGGGAAAACGTTATGCCTCTTTTAGTACCTTGGCTTGGGCCTCTGTATGAGATAAAATGGAAAAGGTATTGTTTACAATCCTCTACAACTCCTAGAACATCCTCCAACGTGCTCAGAGCATCCAAATATGCTAGGATAGACTCTTCTGGAGCCCAATTTGGTTGAACAATTCTCAAGTTATGGCTCATTTAGTTTCTCCTAAGAAAAATCCTCTAAAACTAGAGTAACTCGAGTTAACTCCAACAAAATTCGAGTTCTACTGAAAATGGCGGACTCTGCCAACTTCTTTGCTAAGTTAAGAGCGGATTAATTAATTTTAAGAGGGATTTTAAATTTAATTAAGTGAAGTTTAGTATGCTAATGGCGTGTTTTAAAAATCCACATTAAAGTTTTATTAGTGCCTTTTAATTACAGGTTATGGGTTAATTAAACCTGATTTAGTGGTAAGCATTCGTACTTAAGTCCTGAACCCATCGTGGTCATGGGCGGTGGTCCCATGGTAACGCGCTGGCCCTACTTACCCTCGCCATATAGCAATGTTGACTTCAAATGTATATGGAAAACATAATATGTTAAGTCACATTGTGTAGGAGAGGTGGTAAGACATTTCATTTGCATGGGGGAGGTCGCAGGGTCGAGCCTGACCTCTGCCCATCCACCATACAAAAGTTTTACACCACCATTAATATGATTTCAACCAACCAAGTTAGCCATATTTTGGACTTTACGGGGGCACGTGGCGGCCTTCGGGATAGTGACGTGTCATGACCTCATTGGTTCGACCAAAACTAACCAACAGTTAATATGTAGCCTAGAAATTTGAGCCAACCACAAGCTGACAAGTGTCAACACACGTTTGGCTAGAGAAAAACCAATTTTTGACCAAAATTTGACCCCTTTGATCCTATTTGACTTTTTTTTTGAAAATTTGCCTGTTTGGTCAAGCAGACAACAAGCTCTAACTTTCACATACGGATTTGTTTTTGGATGAAATGAAGTGCGCCAGAATCAAGAAGAAAAGACCTATTTGGTCGTTCAAGTTTTGAGTGATTCTGAGCACTTTCATTTTTTAGAAAATGTTTGCCTCCAATTCAATTTCTAATCATTCCTTCCCACTAAAGGGCTTTTGGACCCACAAAAGATTTTTATCTGATGGGAGTTTAATACTCTTCTCTTTTCCAATTTCTATCAACTTGATTTTACTTGGACAAATGTCCATAAGAACCACTTAGGTTCACTAACATTCCTTTCCTTGCAAATGCCTTGGCACTTCAACCATTGTCCTCCTTTCACTGCTGACCCAATCCAACACTTGATGGTTGCTTGATTACTGATTAAAAACATTGATGTACCAAAGTGATCCTTTTGTGCTTGGAAAGTTGAATGATGGCCTTCCCACTGAGAATCGTGCTCCCCCTTTTCACACACATGCATTCGATGCAAGTTTCTCCTTGGAAACAACTTTTCCAACTTAAGCCCATCTGAGTGAATGGAAACAATGAGTTCCAATATTAGTAATCACAAGAAAATAAATAACCATTATTTTTACCTCCACAGTTCCAAATTCCAAATCTGGAAGAATGCATTCGCCATCTCTTTCGCTTCTTGGCGTCAACACATCAAATGGTCTATGATGATTGTTGTTTCGGCTGCAAAATTTTTGGAATCTTGTCCCTCATTCTGCATCTTGATTCCATCATCCTCCAGTACTGACATGCTGATCATGCCATGATTTGAGAATGAAGGCTAATCATGAGCCTCTCGCTCAAGAGTGGACCTTCCAAAATCCTGAGACATTTTTCACAAGAAAAACCATTAACTTGAAAAACACATCATGCAATAAACAAAACTTGATAACCTTTTCCTTTTGCTCCTTCAAAGCAACAATGTCTCATCCTCTAAAAATCGCTATGCATTCTTAAATCTTGGTGTACAAACCCATTGACCAAACAAAAGTTGACAAAACATGTGTCTTCAAACCATTGACTCTTAAGTTAAAAAAAAGCATGTACAACACTTGACGATTCTATTCCCAAAACAACAAGAATTTCACATCTCACGAGACAATTCGTCAACATCTCCCTTTCATCCTTGGAGACTAAATCAACTCTTCCAAATCGATAAGACATACATGTAACAATCAATCAACCAACACAATTTTATCACTGATGCATGTGAAAATGATAAACTCTCTCAAGTTGAAAACAAACATGTTAAGAAAAAAATCAACCAACAAAATTTGACCACTCATGCATGTTCAAGCACAATGAAACTCCAAAAAATTCCACTCTTCACACACACAAAATATCATGCATATAGACAATGCTCAACTCTCTCGCAAGTAAAATCACAAGTGAAAGAATCCCATTGGTCTGTACAAGTACTTAAAGAGCTAAAATGGCCAAATTTGATGCAAAAAAGTGTTTCAACATATTCCACTTTCAAATACCTTCCTGGCGTAAAAATGCAACATGCATTATAGAGAAAAAAAATGCATTCACATACAAATTTCAACTACAAATTTCCATCTTTGTTTCATCTAAGTGAGTCAACATAAATCTACCTTTCCAACATCTTTATTTGTGAAATATGCAACATGCTTTCAAGGGAAAATAAATGCATTCAGATAACAACAAATGCATCAATAAGGAAATACATGCATCAATTATCAAAAGAAATGCAAGGCCTTGATTGGTTGATAAATATAACCATCTATTTCCAAACCACTTCAATGGCGCTTCTTTCAACTTCACTTCATCATGTAAATCATCCTAACCCACATCAATTATGGAATCTTCTATTCCATTCTTACCAAAATCTCTTTCCACCTTCTTCAAATGTCGTGGATGACCTGTTGGATACAAATTCCAACACTTGTCTACAAGATGACCTTTCTTATGGCAATGAGTGAAAAATAATTGCATCTTCTTTTCAACATGGTTTTTATCGTCCATTGGAACTTTCGATTTTTTTCCCTTTGTTTAGAAATTTTATTGTATATGGCTATCTTCTTCCAACACCTCAAGATAGTATGGTTATTCAAACCACAAAAGGAACTTGTAAATTTCCTCCAAATAGTATGTGAGTATTTTCCATGTTTATCATAATTAAAAGCAACTTTATTAAAGCCAGATTTATAACTTGCACATTCACCTTTGTCGCCTTCTTGAGGAGGTGAATTTTATGAGGTAGTGGCTCTCTTAGAAATACCAAGAATGGATTCAATGGCTTTAGAGCTTTCAACATCCTCTTGTTTTCCATTTCCATTAGTTGCATGCTTATGAGCATGTTCGTTCAAAGTGGGTGTAAAATTTTTTCATTCCTCATGAACACAAACTTCACAAGCTTGAGGTAATGAACATGTAATGAAAGTATTTCTTGAAACACCTTCATGTGCCTCCTTGGCTTTGGAGCATTCTCCATCTTCTTGCTCACCAATACCTAAACCTATGTACCTAGACCTTCCCTCAACAACAATAGGGTTTATAATTCCTTGTGCATGTTTTCCCAATATTTTACCTTCACAGCCCATCTTCATAAATGATTTGGACCCTATTCCTCTAGTGTGTCTTTAAAAATCACCAAAGAATTCATCTTGAGAGGAAATTGAAGATAAACTTGAATTTCATACCTCATTTTCATGAACATTCTTAGCGAGGGTTTTATTTGCAATATGGAGCTGAGTCTCCATCTCATGCATCTTTTCAAGAAGCTCTTGATTCTCCTCCTTCATGCCCATCATCTGCTCTTGAAGTATAGTTCTCTCCTTCTTATCTTCAAACATCTCTTGCACCATAACTCTTATGATGAAGAGCTTCTGCAACAACTCTTCATCAAAGAGTCTTGCTAAGGAAGATTGATTAAAAACATCACTTGATGAAGCTTCCATCACACTTATAATGCATAAAAATCTTATTTGATGTTATTTGAGAGCTTGGTCCTCAATATTGACCTTCTTCTCTCTTCAACTTACACACATAAACTTGCACACAGTTAAATTCTCCTTGCACAAATACAAAACCATTAGCTAATTCTCTAGCTAACCTTGGAAAACCATGAAATAAACTTGTGCTAAAGTGAGCTAAAATTTTCTCTCATACCAAATTGATCTGAATATGGACAGACTAGTTTTGTTGTGCTATCTTCCTCATCAGTGTAAGATAAAAATGTTTAAGGAACGTCTAAAATAGAAAGTTATGAGAGGGTTTATTTGTCAAATTTGTGTGTCTTTTATGAGAAATTAATTAAGTAAATTGGCTTTAAAAACACATATATAGAAAGTAAATTATAGAGAAATAATACACAAAAATCACATTACACAATAGTGATGAAGGAGTTCACCCCTCCTAGGCTACATCTCCTTGAACCAACTTCAATGGCTTGGCCCTCTTTGATTAACTGATAAAAAATATGAATAAAATCAATTCTTAAGATTAGGTGGCTCTCAAAGCTGCTCCAATGGCTCTAGGACACCCCTGATACCCTTGTTTTGGTTTTTACTGAGTCGAATTCTAACTCTCTAGGAAAACATTATGCATCTTTCAGTACCTTGGCTTGGACCTCTATATGAACTCAAATGGAAAATTTTTTGTTTACAATCCTCTACAGCTCCTAGAACCTAATACAACATGCTCAAAACATCCAAATATGCTAGGATAGACTCTTCCTTAGCCCAATTTGATCGAAAAATGCTCAAGTTATGGCTCCTTAAGTTTCTCCTAGGAAAAATCCTCTAAAACTGGAGCAACTCGAGTTAACTTCGACAAAATTGGAGGTCCGTTGAAAATGGCAGACTCCACCAACTTCTCTGCCAAGTTAAGAGCAGATTAATTAATATTAGCAGGGATTTTAACTATAATTAAGTGAATTTTAGAGCGTTAATGGCGTGTTTTACAAATTTTCATTAAAGTTGGACTAACACCTTTTAATTACGGGTTATGGGTTAATGATATGAAAGGAGTGTATTAGTTTTTTGTGCTAAGTGTCATTTCAGTATTAAAAACATGTACAATTTGTCTCCATTTTTTTGCTTAAGGGATGAGTGTTTTAAGCATGAAACATAGATGAATTGTGAGTTTTAAGCATGAAAATAAGCCTAAATAACATTGTACAACAGTGTATAACAAATAAAAAACATCACACATAGGTTTTATATAGTAGGCATGATGAAGCAGTTAACCCCTCCTGGGCTACATCTGCTGGTCCAGCTTCCAATGGCATGTCCCTCTTTTTCATTATGCTCAAAATTTCAAATACATGTGTTTATAAGCCTCCAATGGTTGTTTTCTCTGCACCAGTGTCTCCAGAATGCTCAAATTAGTCTAGGTATACTCTTGTTTCCCCCAAATTGGTCAAAAATTAAACTCCCAAAGTGTTTTTCCCAATATCAGCTAGAAAAACTCCACTAAAGGTGGATACTCCACTTAAATACTGCTAAAAATAACAAAATCCCCTAAATTTAAGGGTGCACTCCAAATATAACTGTATGTTCTTTCATAGCATTTAATCTTTGGGGGGAAATTGCTTGTGTCCAACACAAAACGCGGTCATTAAACCTTCAGGCATAACCATTGCACGCTATAGTTGCAACAGTTTAAACACAGTGGATAACCATGATATGCTTGTGGGAGGAATTTATGGCATGTGATAAGGGTTGCTCTGGTGAGGTTTTAATGTTGGCGTATCTGAGGTCTGCTGATTGAACTTAACATTTCATGTCTGGTTCCAATTCTGTTAGTAGTGAGTCACCCGTGGGTTGAGGCTATAAGTCCAATCCCCTACAAACAACCAGAAACATACAACATAAAATTTACAGCACCCGATCATTATGGTAAGAACCATGGTAGCCCAACAGTGCGAGTCTTGGCATGCGAGCCGGTGGTGATAGGGTGACTCACCCCCACAGCTCCACAAAAATTTTATATAAGCTTCCTGGGGACACGTGGCATCCTCTGGGCTTGCCACATGTCGCTCATCCAATGGTGCTAATTAAAACCTGTACTTCTCCATCCAACGATCCTGAAACAAACTTCATACAATCAAATCAATGGCCCAGAATCAGCCACATGGCACAATCTGATTGGTTATGAGAAAAGGGAATATTCCCAGTATATGCCACCTCCTGATTGTACCTGCATGCTGACTGGGCATCCTAGTCACCCTCTCACAAAAATTTTAGTTGTTTAGGAAAACGAATAAAATGTGATATCTTCCTCATACGATGTTGGTTTTTCAAACCGTTCACGGTGTTGGAATTGCAACGACAAGACCTTTTTGGTTGCTCAGGTTCGGTAGAGTTTCAAGCACTTTCAATTTTGAGAAAAACATATGATCTTATGATCACACCTCCCCATTGGGAAGCTTTTGGACCCCAAAATACTTTAATTACCTGTTCCGAAGATGAGGGTACAACTCCCTCACCTTTTCAACTTCCATCCACCTTGCCTTACTTGGTTTGCTGCCATTGAGCCCAATCCGAAGATAATCGACATTTCCCCTCTTAAAAGTGCATGTCCTCCCGTCAAGGATGGTATCCTCCTTGAGCTCGTCTATAAATTTTTGCGAGAAATATTCTATAGATGGCAGTTGAATATTACTCCCTTGATCATAAATCAAAGGAGGCTCATACAAACATAAATTTTCCACATTGGCAACGGAATACATTTGCATATATGAAGGCAAGTCAAGTTGAAATGCATTATTACCAACTTTTTTGATGATCTTGAATGGACCATAGCAAATGGTCTTGAGTTTTTTACCTTTTCCTTGCATCCTTTCTTTGCTTATGTGCAATCATACTTCATCTCCGTCTTGAAATGTGTGATCAACTCTATGTTTGTCATGCCTCTCCTTGTATTTGATTGACCCTTCTCAAGCTGCTCTTGAACTTGTTGATGAATAATATGAATTTTCTCATTGAACTTTCAAGCCTTGTTAATATCACTATGGCCATCAATTGCAACATCCTTCTCAAAGATGAAGTCTAATGGCGATTTCGGCAAATACCCAAAGCGGGGTTCAAAAGGTGAAGTATTTGTAGAAGAGTGCTTGGCCCAGTTGTAAGCGTGATGAATGTAATGTAGTTGTTCATCCCACAACTTGGGATTTTTGTTGCAATATCCTCTTAATAGATGCACAATCGTTATTGTCACCACCTCGGTTTGGCCATCAGTTTGCAGATGAAAAGCAGTACTCTTTTTCAACTTTGTGTCCATCATCTTCCAAATATTGGACCAAAAATTCCCAACGAACCTGGAATCCATGTCACTAACAATAGAAGTTGGCAAACCATAATGAACCCATACATGTTGAGAATAAAGTTCAACAGTTTGTTCAAAAGTAATGGTTTTCTTACATGGCATAATTATACACATTTTACTGAATCTATCCACAACTACATGAAGATAATCATGTCGTTTTCTTGACATAGGTAGAAATCCAACAAAGTCCTTGGAGATACTCTCCCATGGCCTTGATGGTACCGGTAGTGGCATGTACAACCGAAGCTTCTTATTGCTAGGCTTGCTTGTTGCACACATAGAACAACCTCTTATAAAACGTGACACACTATATATCATGTGAGGTCAATAGCAATACCTCTGTAGATGCGCCACTGCTTTTCTTACCCCAAAGTGTCTAGCAATAAGAGACAAATGAGCCTCTCTCATGACACTAAGTCTCTTTTCTTGTGGTATACACAACTTTCCCAAATGAAACAACAATTTTTTATGCATGTGATAATCATTTTCCTCAACTTGATTCCCTTCACTCAAACTAGCATACACATCTTGAAAATCAGCATCAGATGCATATTGTTCTATGTAACTGTCATGTACAATAGAATCATTTTTAAGAAAATTAGAAGCACTTATAATTGGCCTTGAAATCATATAAAAAACTTTATTGAAAATACTTTTCTTGTACCTTATAACCAAGTGAAACTATTGACTAAATCCCATCCACCTGAAATGTCGTGATTTCTTCAATTTTGTTTGTGACTGCAGGTATTGTAATGGTTGGTGATCGGCACGTATAATAGTCTATTTACCCATCAAGTAGTGTTTCCACTTCTTGACTCTTTGTACCAATGCATACAGCTCTTTGTCATATGTAGGATAATTAGTTACAGTACCATTGAATGTTTCAGAATGAAAAGTGATAGGCTTACCATATTGCAAAATTATTGTGCCCATGGCATAATAACTAGCATCGATTTGTATCTCGAATGGCTGTCTCAAATTCAGTAATGCAAGGACTGGAGTTGAACTAATCTTGTATTTTAAAGCTTCAAAAGCTTGTTGCTATTTTCCTCCCCATTGGAAGCCTTTCTTCACACTTGTCAGTACATGCATAGGAGTTTCTATGGCATAAAAGTTAGCAATAAACTTTCTCCAATACTGAGTTACGCCTAAGAAACTTCTTACCTTTGTTACTATTTTAGGAGTGGGTCAATTCACAATGGCTTACACTTTAGAAGGATCAATTCTCAACTCACCTCCTCCTACAATGTGTCCCAAATAAACCAGAGAAGTCTTTCCAAATTCACACTTAGACATCTTTGTAAATAATTTCTCTTTCCTCAAAACATAAAGCACCTTTTTCACATCCAAGACATGTTTTTCTCTTGTTTTGCTGAAAATGAGTATATCATCTAAATACACAATCACAAAGTCATCAATAAATGGACACAAAATACTATCCATAACACGCATGAAATTCGTCGATGCATTACACAAACCAAACGACATAACCAACCACTTAAAGAGTTCTTGTTTGGTTTTGAATGTTGGAAATAATGAGAGGGGGGGTGAATCAGTATTCCTTTAAATTAGAGCATTAGTTAATCTGAAATTATTATCAATTTTTTTACAATGATAGAAGTAAAAAAAAAAGAACAAAATGCACACAGTTTTTCAGGTGGAAACCCACTCCGGGACAAAAACCACCTAATGCTTTTCTAATAATTCTTTAATATTCAACTCCAATTGAAAATAAAGCTCCAACTTCCTAGAATCTAGAAAATCATTCTTCTCCAGCTCCCACTAGATGGACGCTCCAATGCCCAATATTCTTCAGTAGTCAACTGAACAGATTCCCCAACACCCAATGAGCTACAACTCACCCTAGCACCACCCTACCACCCTATAGAAAAAGAAGAATGGACTCCCGTACCAGGGAAAATGGTCCACTTTACAATGATATAGAATGATATAGAAGAATAAGACACAATAGACCATAAACACAACTATGACACAACCACCTAATGATGATCCTAGAGCTCCAGACACTACCTCTTCAACTCTTGGTAGATAGACACTAGTACAATTTTTACAGTAATGTATTTACAATGACTTAGTACAATGATACCTTTATAGTGATTGCATGCAGTGCTTCCCACTTGAAGACTTGATGTGATGAACTTATTGCTGTTGTTCTGCACCTTGGTTGGTGCTCTTGTCATGCTACCCTCTTCTGCACCTTGCTTTTCTTTGCTTCCCTAGAAAGTCTAGTCCTTTGTAGCCCTTGACAACACATGATATAACTTTTTCTTGCCTTCTAGGAGCTCGATATTGAATCTGGTGTATCTCTGTTATTTTAGATTCCCAATATGTGATTTTAGGTCTTGTAGTATTCCTTTGAGTCGTATTTCCAATGCCAAAGGTCTGACCCAATTTGGATTCTTCAAGAGAGAGTTATGCCCAATCTCTCGCAATGCCCTAATTATGGACTGTTTCAGTAGAGCGAACTTTCACGGCATGTCCCATGTCACTGTTTCTTCATTAGGCTCTCAAATTGATAGAGTGAAAACTACACTTTCTCCACTTTTTACAGAATTTCAATCCGATACTCAGAGAGAGAGTTATGACGATTTTCCCAAGGTCACTTCTTTGAGATGAATTTCAGGAACCTGCAAAAACATTGACTTCCATAGATCATATCTTCGAAAATATTGCGCACCTTGATTGAAATTTTTATAGGAGCTTCCTCAGGATTTCAACTTATCCTAATTAAAATTTCATCTTCTGAACCTTCATAGCCAAAAAGTTAGAGTGAAAATTCCACGATGACCTGTTTCAGATAGAAAAATCCTACATAAGGAGGATATGAGGATCACAATTTAAATAAATGCTTAGGCTGAGAGGGGATTCAACAAGTGAACGTGGGAGAGATTTTAGGAGCTTAAAAAATATTAGTTATGACTTTTCAATTACCCATGCCACAACCCCATGGGGTTTTAGCCCACTAATTGGGGGTACAAACTTCAAACGTGAATATCTCTCAAACTGTGAAGAATTACGTGGTGTGTCATGTATCAACGGAAACATCTCTACAAGTATAAAACATCAAAAGCATTCTTGACCTATAATATATTAATTTGGTAGGTAAAAATTCCCATGCAATATTGGGGTAGCCCCTGGTGCTGCTTAGGTTGACATAAATGACAATCGCTGATAAAAAATCTCCCCCTTTGGCGTTGATGGCAACACAAGTACCCCCCCTCTGATCATGACACCTCTTCCTACAACATTCTCTCCCCCTTTGACATCAATGGAAAAGTGTTACTCCCCCTGGCACACAACCATCTTGCGGACCTGTACACACTTCCACTCCTCCTGACACACAACCATCCTACAGACCTGTACACACTTCCACTCCCCCTCTATATTCTGAATAAGGAAAATCTAATGAGAAATTGGGAGAATCCCAAGGTTCTGGCGAAGATATTCCAATGCTTCACGAGTACTCTCACGATCATCAATGCTTCCTACCCAATATGCATCTGTAAAGACATGAATAATGAGATTGTTACCCTTGGGATATTACAAGCCATATTCTATTGTTCCCTTTAGATATCGAAGAATTATTTTGATGACAATAATATGTGATTCTTTTGGTGCTGCTTGGAATCTTGCTACTTGTCCAACTTCTTGCATAACATCTGGCTGGGAGGCTGTTACATATATAAGAATACCAATCATAGATCTATACAACCTTTGATCCACATCCTTAGATGAGTCATCTATGATCAATTTGCAACCTTTTACCATCAGAGTAAGGATCGGTTTGCAATCTTCCATTTTGTGGCTTCGAAGATTCTTCTGGAGGATTTTCAAGTCTGCAGTCTCTGGCTATGTGTCCAAAGTTTCGACATTTGTAACATTCAATATTATTTCTTAAATGTTCAAATATATTGATGTTTCGTTGAGCCTCAGGAGGTTCATATTTGACAGATCTCCTAGAATTGTATTCGTTCCTGGGGTATGCGTGACATTCTACATCTTTATAACCAAATTTTCCACATGAATAACTGTAGCCATAAAAAATATGTTGGTACCTGGATAGAAATCTTCGTCGAGGAATTGTCTTCCAAGGTTGTTCTTGCAAATCTTGTCCAATGAAGTCTACATGCATGTCAGATCTCATAGGTTCATTGCATTTTGTTGTAGAAGGTCCTGCTTCTTCTTCTTTGTAACCATTGCTAGTCCTATCGTTGTGAGATCATTGATTGTTGATGAGTTCTTCTAATGCCCTTGATATGTTGGCATAGTTTTGGATAGTTTTTCCTTTATTCACTTCCTTACGTAATGAGAATACTTTGGCTTCTAATTCTTCCCTTTCTTGGATTCTTTCTTCCAACTTATTTTGAAGTGACTCTTCAATGCATTTATGTTCTTCAGCTTCAATTTTGAGACCTTCAACTTGTTCTTCAAGAGTACTGGAATAGATATTTTTTGTGTTGAGCTCTTTTATAAGCTTGATTTCTTCCTTAGAAAACTCTTCTATGGTCAATCCTTCTTCTTCGTTGTTTCATACCTCTTGTTTATTGTGCTTGGCCATAAAGAATAATCTCTCATTGGCTTCTTCTTCGTTGTCATTGTATTCATCGGATGATGAGCTATCTTCTTTAGAGAGAAAGTTCATTTTGGATCCTTGCTTGTTGAATTTCTTAAAGCCTTTCTTTCATTTTGAGTTGCCATCACTTCTGTTTGGAAATTTTGTTGTGAAATGCCCAACCTCACCACAGCCGAAACATATCAATGTAAGTTTACCTTTGAATTTTTCCTTACCAATTTTTAGTTTTCTTGTAAAGTAAGCATATTCTTCATCTGAAAGACCTTCTCCATCATCTCCCTTTTCTTCACACTTGCAGGTGCATGTATTTTCAATTGAAGGTTGTTTTTCCTCGTTGGTTTTCTTAGATGCAATGAACGCAATTTCTAGATGTGAAGAACCCTCTTCTTCATCAAGTCTCATTTCATATGCTATGAGAACTCCATGTAATTCTTTTTTGTCAAGTTTGTCCAGATTTGCGAGTATTCTAAGACTGATACCTTTGGGTTGAATCTCCCTGGCAACATTCTAAGAATATTTCATATAATAGTCTTCTTGTCAACTGGCTCTCCCAATCCTTCGAGAGTATTGGTTATTTCATCAATGTATTGGAGGTATGCAGTAATGTTGCAATCTTCTTTCATCCCGAGTTGCTCAAATTTTTCTCTATATATTTGAAGCTTTGCTTCTTTGACATTTGAGTCACCTGCATATATATTCTCAAGATTTTCCCATACATTTCTGGCAGTTTTACATCCCAACACCTTATGATAAGTAGATTTAATAAGTCCACTGATAATAATGTTCTTTGCTTTTGCATCATACCAAATTCTTCTTACCTTGTGTTACACAGCAATTTGTCACCGTCCCTACAATTCCCTGTCCCGCACATTGGAGGGCTTATTCCGTGACCTGTGAGTAGTGACATGATCTGAAAACACTTTCATGGCATTCCCCTAGACATGGAATTTCATTTCCCTAAAGACATCTCCTTGTGAAAAACCCTAAAAATAGCCTTTTCATCCTTGGCGCGACTAGCCTGTGTTATACCCACGCCAATGGGGGGAATTCTTCAACGAGGGCGCACCAATTGGCACTCTGTCTTAGTGCTGCACTCGTGCCAGGCTTGATAAAGGGTGTTTTTAAAAAATAAATGGCGGAAGATTGGCTCCAACAAACTCCTGAACTGGACTCTAAATCGAGTTAGGACGTTTGGCTCCGGTTCTCCATGTAGAGGAAGTAGTTTTTCACCTCTCATGGAAGCTTCCTTGAGGATAGGGCCAATCCCATGATTGTAGGGATCCCAACTTCCCTTCCACCATCTATATAAGCTTGCCATTTCCCTTTGCAAGCTAGTGTCCAAGAGTCTCCAAGAGCCTTTAAGAATCTCCAAGAGCCTTCAGAATGCTGCAATAGCTTTGATAGTCTTCATAGTGCCAAATCCATATCGAGGAGATTGACGATCGAAGAGAGAGGCTTGTCCCCATTCTTGACAAGCTTTACTAAGACATATTCCGCTGACGACCCGCCGAAGGAAGGTTAAGCATCAGAGCCTAGTTGTATTTTCCTTTGTATGAATTAATGATAAGCAACTTTGGTTATGGTTCCACTCGTATTGTTCATTATCATCATGAGTTGTGTCTTCTCTGACTGATACATAATTGCATATATTGGGTTTTACGCTTGTGTTTGTCATGTTTCTTGTGTGTGCAAGTGTTCGATCGCGGTGAGCGAGAGGATTGTGATTTGCTGAAGCAAGGAAACGGGAGCGCCATCTTCTCTACGAACAAAAGCGTTGGACTTGAGGTAGGCCTTCTTCGCAAGTTGGTTTATTGTAATTATGAACCTGCACCTTAGCGTGATACGATTGTTGCTAGACCCAATCTGGGCTAGTAGGGATCGCCTCTGTCTGTAGAGGGGATTTACCTCCACAACACCTTGTTCATACGCGGTTGATGTAAATCCATTTTGAATAGTGTCCCATACTTTGTAACCTTGCGCCAAGAGATAGACCTCCATTCTTCCTTTCTAGAGTGCATAATTATTTTCATTGAATATATGTACACCATTCTTGGTATGCTCCATGACCTCCTTCCAGCTGTTAAACTGTTATTGAAGGAACCAAGCTCTAATACCAATTGTTGGAAATATTGAGAGGGGGGTTGAATCATTATTCCTTTCAATTAGAGCAGTAGTTAATATTCAATTATTATCAGTGTTTGTAAAATGATAGTAGTAAACAAAAGTAACACAAATGCACACAGTTTTTAAGGTGGAAACCCACTCTGGGACAAAAACCACCTAATGCTTTTCTAATAACTCTTTAATATTAAAATCCAATTGAAAATAAAGCTCCAACTTCCTAGAATCTAGAAAATAATTCTTCTCCAACTCCAATTGGATGGATTCTCCAATGCCCGAGATTCTTCAGTAGTCAACTTAATAGATGCCCCAACACCCAATGAGCTACAACTCACCCTAGCACCACCCTATCACCCTATAGAAAAATAAGAATGGACTCTCGTACCAGGGAAAATGGTCCACTTTACAATGATATAAAATGATATAGAAGAAGAAGACACACTAGACCATAACCCCAACTATGACACAACCACCTAATGATGATCCTAGACCTCTCGACACTACCTCTTCAACTCTTGGCAGATAGACACTAGTACAACTTTTACAATAATATATTTACAATGACTTGGTACAATGATACCTTTACAGTGACTGTATGTAGTGCTGCCCACTTGCAGACTTCATGTGATGACCTTCTTGCTGTTTTTCTGCACCTTGGTTGCTGCTCTTTTCATGCTACCCTCTACTACACCTTGCTTTGTTTTGCTGCCCTAGAAATTCTGGTCCTTTGCAGCCCTTGACAACACATGATCTAGCTTTTTCTTGCCTTCTAGGAGCTCAATATTGAATCTGGTGTATATCTATTATTTCAGATTCCCAATATGTGATTTTTGGCCTTGTAGTACTCATTTGATTCGTCTTAACAATGCCACAGGTCTGACCCAATTTGGATTCTTCAAGAGAGAGTTATGCCCAATCTCTCACAATGCGCTAATTATGGAATATTTCAGTATATCAAAATTGTACGGCATGCCACGTGTCACTGTTTCTTCATTAGCCTCTGAAATTGATAGAGAGAAAACTAAAATCCATGAAATATCTGGTACTTTTTATAGAATTCCAATCCAATACTCAGAGAGAGAGTTATGACAATGTTCACAAGGTCACTTATTTGAGATGAATTTCAAGAGCCTGCAAAAACATTGGCTTCCACAGATCATATCTCCGAACATATTGTGCACCTTGATCTAAAAGTTTTACAGGAGATTCCTCAGACTTTCGGCTTCGCCTCATAAACATTTCCACTTCTGGAACTTTGTAGAAAAAAGTTAGAGTGAAAATGCCACGATGACCTGTTTCAGATAGCAAAATCCTACATAAGGAGGATATGAGGATCACAATTTATATAAATGCTTAGGTTGAGATGGGCTTCAACAAGTGAACGTGGGAGGGATTTTAGGAGCTTAAAAAATATTAATTATTACTTTTCAATGACCCATGCCACAACCCCATGGGGTTTTATCCCACTAACTGGGAGTACAAACTTCAAACATGAATATCTCTCAAATCGTGAAGAATTACATGGCATGCCATATATCAACGGAAACATCTCGACAAGTAGAAACCATCAAAAACATTCTTGACCCAGAGTATATTAATTTGGTAGGTCAAAATTCCCATGCAATATTGGGGTAGCCCCTAGTGTTTCTTGGGTTTGTTAGTGTCAGGCTAGTCATACTGCCATCAGTGATTAAAATTGATCTTTTGCATTTTCATATTAGGTGTCTCATACCGAATAAATTTCACCATTTCACTAGGTCATGGATTCATTGATGGTAGTAATGTTTTATCAGTTTTCCCTCATAAGGTACTTGCTGATTTTCCTTTCTATGGTCTTTAGTCATTAGTCACTTTTATTCTCAAAATCATATCAGTAGGTCATAGGATGGGTCTCATTAGGTTCTAGGGTCTCACCATGGTCAAATTAATGAGTCAAATAATATCAGCAAGGTCATGAGGAAGTCAATAAATTCAAAGTCACTGCACCAAGAAGATCAAAGAAATAGTTTATCCAGCTTGATGTAATTTTCACTTCAAAACCATGTTTTGAGGTGAAAACATGATATTTTTCCTTTATTATTATCATTCATTATGTAATTTAATATCATCATATGTAATAAGTCTCAATTCAAAAGTTGCTATCTCCACAAAGTGATGTCCTTGCATATAGAAGGTTTTCTGCAGCATGTTCAGCGCCAAATCATTCTCCAAGCAGATCCATCAGAAAGAGTCAGGAAAGAGCTTTCCAACAATATACTACACTCTCAAAACTGACTTCTGGATTGAAATTTATGCTTAAGTGAAGTAAAAGTCCCTATATCCTCATTATTAAAGTTTTAATATTTCCCTTTTCCACTTTCCGATTATAAAATCGCATTATAGATACAAATGCGACTATGCCAAACCACTTCCCTTCCATTTCCCATTGGAACCTTATGTTACATATTTCAAAGGTTCATGTATATATATATATAAACCCCCGCCGTTATAAACCACTTCCCATTTTCCATAACCCCTTAAACTTTATAACAAAGTTTAAGACTTACATCCCACCCTTCCGAAAACTTTCAATCGCATCGAAAATATTAACGTATGCCCCGATCACTCCAATCGCAAATATCTCCGATCTGCCAATTGCAACAACCTCCGATCAATCAATCGCATCATCCTCCGATCGATCAATCACACCCCTCCTTTCGATCACTCGATCACACCTCCTCATTCCAATCTCCCGATCGCACCCCTCCCTTTGATTGCCCGATCCGCTCCCCCGATGGCAAAACCTCTGATTGATCTCCCCACCGTTGATCTATCCCCCGCCGATCCGACGGCTCAAAGTTAATCGGGCCATCGACATAAACATTCCCATATGTGTTTCGCCTCCTCCCCTCCAATATTTCGATTGCGATTGACCCCGGGCCCACCATACAGTACTTCCACCCGTTCATAATAACCCTTTTCCCTTTGTTAAATTCAAATCTTATATATTTTGTTCTATACAAAGGCTTTGGTTAGTCCGTTGGCACATTATATTGCCCCGCTCCTATCCCGATTGCGATGGTGCCATATTACAATGTGACTATTATATTGTATCTCTTCGCCCCGTCTATTGCGATTGCGAATTTTTATGATTCCTGCCTCCTTCCCTTCCCTTTTTCCCATTTAAAATTAAATTTTCCCTTCACCGAGGCATAATTTCATTTCATTTTTCCAAAATATTTTATAAAGGTCAGTTCTCTTCAAAAGAAAATAGTGGAAAGCAAAGTGATAGTCAAAGGGCCGAGAGCTTATTTAAAACAAATACTGTTACAGCAAGCAGCAAAAGAAGAAATCTGTTCATCGGATTAACTATTTTCTTTCATATAGCATAACAACGAAATCTCCAAAGTGGTCAAATGCAATGATGTCCCTTATTTTCAGGGGCAGATTGTTGTATTTCTTTACTATGATTGTATTTCAGTTCTTTAGCTGTTAGAAAAGCTCCCTTTTCTATGGAACTATGTTCCCACATTTCAGTGTATTTATTGTAATTATGAATCATTTGTAGGGGTTTGAGTTAGAAAGGATCAAGCAGTAGGGAAATAGTGTGGAAGAACATTTTGCGCTCATTGAACAATTTGACAGGGATTAATAAGAGATGAAACTCTGATTTATGGGATCCATGTGGTATCAGATTTAGCATTCATTTCTCTTCTTTGTTTCATATG
The DNA here is from genome assembly GCA_034641835.2 of Pinus albicaulis. Lineage (NCBI taxonomy): Eukaryota > Viridiplantae > Streptophyta > Pinopsida > Pinales > Pinaceae > Pinus > Pinus albicaulis. Next base: position 1,153,014,634 of record CM076572.1, read on the forward strand.
TAAATTGTTATGTTTCACCTCTCATTCATAAGCATTTCCTTTTGAATGCTTTCAAGATAGAAAGGTAGAATCCATTTTATATGCTCTACCTTGGGAAATCATTCATGCTCTATGTTTTTCTTCTGTTTGAAAATGATCCATTTACTGTGCCCTTTTCAGCTCCTCATCAGTCTATCCATCCCATCCCTATTTAGCTTTATTTTCTAATTTTCCTGCCTATCTTGCCCCATGAAATACCCTGTGTCCTGATTTAATTCCCGGTTTCAACTGTCCCTTTTATCCCACACATCCCTGAAATTCATTCTTTTATTTTATTAAACCCCTTTCCATCATTTTATCTAGCCTAATATCAATCCATTTATTGTGTTCCATTGAATATTCTTTCACGGAGAGAGCCCTCTCCTATCCTTGTAGGGCTAGCTACAAGGCTAAGCGTGGTTTAGTTGTTACCCTATTTTTCCCTTTCAACTTGGGGTCCAATTCGGGTGCTAACATCTCTGGTGACCATACTGGGGATTACGCTCAAGATTTTTATTTTGTTAGTGTTATTCATTTTATAAACTACAGACGGAGCCTGAAGTTATGCCAGGTAGCCTTCGAACTGCACATTTCTTTGCAGGTGCATAAGTAGATAAATGCTGCTTCAATTAATCTCCGGTCTAGTTTTATAAACGTAACATCTGACTTGCAAATTTCCCCAGTACATCAGATAATTATAGACTTTTAAATGATGATGTTCAGAGTTTGCTAGGCTGGAAAGAATTTTTTTGTAAAATATAAATTCAACCACGCTGGCTTCAAGAATATACACCAGGGCTAATCTAGATCCAAATCCTCCCCCTGTCTTTGAAAATCCGAACCTTATCCCAAGAATTGTCAGAAGACAGGAAGGATCATTAAGCCCCAGACCCATCTTCAGATCCTATAGTTGTCCCAGTGAATGGTTTTTTGTAGAATACCTTTCCTTTGACGATAATTTTGAGCTTTCTTTATTTAGGAATAAGTCCGAAACCGACATTGATGATACAGTTTTAGATCCTGACTTCCTTGTAGATATTGAAGTCCAAAGAAAAAATTCCTCCATTGACGATTACATTTTGAATTCCCCTCAGTCCATCACTGTAACTGATATCCCTAAGCCTTTAGAATCATCAGAAACAATCTTTCCTCCTCCCAATTCATCAGCACTCCCGTCAATCAATTCCCAATTATCATCTCCTCCATCAACACCTCCATCAAATCCTACAAATCCTATTGTAAATCCACCTAGAGTTATGGCTGCCAGGTATGCACCCCTGGTCTTACCCCAGGTCCTCAATGATATGCCTACTGACTATAAAAGAAAAATCCCCATCTTTGATGCTACTCATAGCACTACAACTCAACAACATGTTGATAAAATGAATGACTTTTTTGATTTACATGAGGTAGAAGCAGAGAATGTAACAACCAGGCTGTTTGTTCAAAGATTTGGAGGTGAATTCAGAAAGTGGTTTAGAGCCTTACCACCTGGCTCAATTCGCACTTTGCAGGAGTTGAACACACAGTTTTTGGACCGATGGGAGGTAAAGAAGAACCCACTCCAAATTCTGTCTGAATACGAGAACATTAAAAGAAATGTGGGTGAAACAGTGCAGGATTATTGTTTAAGATTCAATGTTTTATATAATGCTATTCCAGCTAACTTGAAGCCTCCTGTGGGACTAGCATTGTTGAAATTTCCCGAAGGTTTTGATGCCGACATGGCATATCAACTGCGTGAAAGAGACCCGTCTTCACTTGAAGAAATGCAGAAGATAGCAGTAAACGTTGAAGCTAATATGCTAGCTAAGAGAGCACGAGCCAGAGCTGAGAAAATAATCACAATAAAAGAGGAGGCCTCTAATTCAGACAGTAAAATGGACACTCTGATCAGAACAATAGAAAAAATGGTCGATAGGTTAACCATTGCAGATAGACCTGAGCCTCAAATAAGAAATCCAACTTTCAGAGGGCAGCAGCCACAATTCAGAATTAGACAGAGAGAGCAAAGAATGCAGGACCAAGCTACGCCACCACAGTATCAAATTAAAACACCATTTCAGCATAACTACGTGCATGGGACAGATTCAGACGACGATGATCCTGTGATTGAGGCTAATCACTTTTTCACAGCTGATGGTGTTGAGCTCCGAAGATGTTCTTTCTTCCACCACATTCCATTCCATTTCGTTTGTCCATTACTAATTACAAGCTCAAATGATCAATAGAATCAGTTAAAATTTCTTTAAGAATGAATATCATGACTAGCTATGTTTTTATGATTTTGTCATTGTAGTACTTTTTGAACTAGATCTAGCTACATAATGCAGACATTTTGTAGCTAGTTGCCGATTCTACAACTGTCTTCATGTCTACGCAGGTTCCAGGTGTCATCTTGGAGAAAAACACATATGGGCATATTCCACATCATTCCCTCATCATTTTTTTCTCTCCACGAAGTTTAAACGGAATTCTGTAGGCGGTTATGTATGTGGGAACTCAAACTAGGAGAGAGACTCCTAATAGGACAAGGACAGTCCAGATGTCCTTAATTCTATTACGTGACCACCATCAGAGTCCTAGTTTGGTTTTTATTTGGAAAGACAATTATCCCTAGGATATCTCAAGACAGTTATGTAATTTTTGATTATAAATATGGCTCGGGAAACCGAGGGACGAGGTTAGATTTTGTGATTGATTGCTAGATTTCAGAAGTCCGAAAACACTCTGTTTTGAAGTAATTTCTCTCTAATGCAAGAAGTATCACTTTATTGAAAGCACTGAGTCAATATTGAAGTAGATTTTGCGTGCTACTCCGGTGGTAGAGGGCCCCTGCCTCCTGAGAAGCCTTGTTTATACGGTTTAGATAAGTATTTTAGTCTCGTTTTTTTCATTTCTAGCTTAAGCACGTTCCTGAAGTTTATGTTTCATGCTTGTTTACATTGATCATCACAGCTATACTTACTCTTATAAACTCTTCCAAAATATCATCACGATGAATAAGGCATAGTTGTGGTGTTGTAGGTTCTAGTTGCATTTCCTTTCGAATTTTATGATTTATGCTTGTTTACACTAAGTGTCATAGCCGGTCTTACTCCTACAAACTCTTCCAAAACATCATTAACAATGAATAAGAAACAACTGTGGTATCTTAGATTTTAATTGTATTTGTTTTCAAATCTTATTTTTATGTTCAATTGCATTGAATAATACAGCCATAATTGTTTTTATAAACTCTTCCAAAATATCATTCACATTGAACAAGATGGGCTGTAGAATTCCAATAGACTAGTTGCATGTTAGTTTAGTCATAACACTCCGGAGGATAATTTCATTTAGTTCAGCTCTGTCACTACATTTCAAAGTTTGATAATGGCATTTTAATTTAACTCTGTTCACTATACTTCAAGTAGATTAGTAGCATTCTAGTTTAGTCTTAGCTCACTGTATTAGCATTCCAGTTTAGTTGTTATCCATTGCATTTTAAATTGTATTAGTTGTTAAATTTAGATACCACAGTCTTCATTATTTACAAAAACTTCTTTTGTTCCAACCTCATATTAATACATAATCATATGGACAGAAGCTAGTATCAGTCTAAGGCCTGGAGTATTTTGCAACCTTTTTACCATTTCACAAATAAGCCTTTTCTCAAGGACTATTCTAAAAAGAAACCTATAACTTTTGAGTAAGGCCTAATGGTGCTAAATTGAGTTGCAGAACAGAATTAGAAGTTAGTTTAGAGTAAAAATCTTATTGTGCTACAAATGTTCTTTTCCAAATATGTTCCAATGAACCTTTAATCATGGATGAGATGTTGTAACATTGTAAGTTGATTGTTTATTTAGGAGAACTTCATTCACACTTAACTTGTCCATTTCTCAAGCTCTTCCAACACATATTTAATGAATGAATTGGATAATTTCAAGCTCATGTTGTGATTTATTTCCTTGCAATGAAGTCATTATCAAGCTTTGCATTTGTTGTTTGCCAGCCATAGTTTAGGCTTTGTTCTGTTTTAGTATTTGCATTTGTTGTTTTCCATCCATAGTTTAGGCCTTGTTTTGCTTTAATATAACCAATAGCTTCTTTTCACCAGCATTTAGTTCTTTCCCTTTTCAAACATAAAACCATAAAACCATAAAACCAAAAACATCAGAAAACACTAAACACAACGTAGTGAGAAACAAATACCTAGGCACATATAGTGCACCACACTTCAACAGCTTACCAACCCTAGTTGACAATTAATGAACTCAATTTAGGAACACTAGGTTGAGCACAAACAGATGGTGCACCAATTTTCCTGACAGAAGACGAAGAATACACAGTGGCGACTCTAGATATTCAAAAAGACCAAAATTTCATTTTGGCCACTGACACGGTATTGGAAGAAGAGTCTGATGACTACCAGAGAGGGTATATGAACGCTCTGTCAGCTCAGCAAAGGTAGTACTCTTTGAGGAACAGAGAAGTTACAATCAGTCCCATTCAAAAGAGAAAGGAAATCCAAATGAAGAATGATGCACAAAAGAAAGCTAAGGAGCCCGCTGATCCTTCCTCTAGCAAAGCACATGCAGTTGCTAATACCGCAAATGAAAAGAAACAACGGAGCTTAACGAAGGAGCAAATAGAGAAGAAATACCCCCCCATTAAAGAGGTAGAAAAAGCTTCCTCCTTTAATTTAGAAATTGAAATTTCTAAGTTAAAAGTGTCTATGCCCCTCACAGAGTTGGTGAAGAATATTGCATATAAAACTCAGGTGTCCAAAGTCTTGCAGATAGATTCTATTTCTGATATGGTTAATGTAGAAGACGACTTCCCTGAACTTATTTTTGGTCCAGCCACAAAAGAATCTGAAGAAAATGAAGTCCCTCCTTTTTACTTAAGTCTTAGAGTACATGAGTTTATCCTGCATAATGCTATGTTGGACTCTAGGGCCTCACATAATTTGATGCCCAAAGCTGTTATGGAGAAGTTAGGACTTGATATCACTCGAAAATATCATGATTTGTATTCCTTTGACTCAAGTAGGGTCCACTGTATTGGCCTAATTAAATATTTGGTAGTGTCTTTAGATCAGATTCTAGCAAAGAATGTCTTGATGGATGTAGTTGTTGCCGATGTCCCACCAAGGTTTGGAATGCTTCTATCTAGGTCTTGGGGTGCCAAACTCATAGGAACTATGCAGCTTGACTTCTCTTATGCCACTATCCCTGTATTCGGCCAGTTGAGAAAGCTATATAGGGAAAATAAAATTAAATATATGATTAACAGCAAAGACAAGCTTGTAAATCATCCCATTAATGCTATCCATACTGATTTAGAGTCTTTTGTCTTGTATTCTGATGGTGGTTTAAATGATGAGAATGTTCAATTGGTACAAGTGGATGAAATACTTGATATTTCAGAGAATTTCAGAGAAGTCCTCAAACAAGAAAATGATAAAGCAGCAAACACTTTTGAACCTCCTACCTGCCAGCAGCGAAAGGAAAATGAACAGCCAGAAATCAGCCAAGGTAAAGAAGAGAAATAAACAAATTTCCGGCATCTTCAAGAAGAAGAAGAAGGCCTGTGGAGTATGGATTTTGATGGAGCTATTGTTAAGGATGGAGCTAGCATTGGAATATGGATTAGGAGCCCTGTTTTCCAACCTGAGAAGGTTCCAAGTAATGTTAGATTTTGCGCTTATAAGTTAGCTTTTGATTGCTCTAACAACGAAGCATAATATGAGGCTTTGATTACAGGCCTCAAAATTTTGAAGAAGTTGAATGAAAAAAGGATCTTTGTGTATGGTGACTCAGAATTGATAATCAAACAGGTGAAGGGAGAATACCAAACTAAGCATCCGAGATTGAGGGCATACAGAAATTCAGTATTGGACATTTTGAAAACATTCCCTGAATATACTTTGACAACAGTGCCTAGGATGCAGAACATTATTGCTGATTCTCTTTCCACTACTACAAGTAACTTGAAGATTCCGATGAACTCCAGCAATAAGTTTGAGATCTATGTCAAACATAGGCCTGCTGTTCTGGACAATTTAAGGTATTGGCAAGTATTTTGGGATGATAATAAGATTAATGCATTTTTGTAGGGTGATGGAAAATTCAAAGATACTCCAATAGAGGGTGAGTATGAGGTTGATGATCAGGAGTTAGAAGCAAACCAGATGGACATATTGCAGCTAAAATAATGTAATTACTAGAGGTCTCATACCTCTAGAGGAGCCTTTTGATCAGGATGATGTCGCAAAGAAACCAAGATTGGTGCCCACAGAGAAAGGAGTCGAAGATTTGAATATTGAAACATCTAACCAGCCCAAGTTTGTCAAATTGTCAAAGGCATTATCCCTTGAGGTAAAGGAGAAGTATGTTAAGTTGATTTATGAATTTTCTGATGTATTTGCATGGGATTATTCAGATTTGAAAGTGTATGATAAGAACATAATTCAGCACACAATTCCTATCAAGCCGAATCATAAGCCTTTCAGACAGAAGCTGAGAAGAATCAATCCAAAGCTGCTGCCATCAATTTGAAAAGGAGGTAAACATGTTGTACAAAGTAGGAATCATAGTTCCTATTAGATTTTCTGATTGGATTTCGAATTTTGTCCCAGTGCGTAAAAAGAATGGAGAAATAAGACTGTGTATTGATTTTTGGAACTTGAATAAGGCATCCTTAAAGGATAATTACCCACTTCTAAAAATGGACCATATTTTGCAAAGAGTAGTTGAAGCATCTAGGATGTCACTACTTGATGGCTACTCAGGCTACAATCAGATCTTGGTGCATGAGAAGGACCAAGATAAAACTACTTTCACGACACCCTGGGGAACCTTCCAGTATGCCAAGATGCCCTTCGGACTGAAGAACATTGGAGCCACCTTCCAACGTGCAATGGACATTGCTTTTTCAAATGAAAAAAGATCTTTTTCTTGTTGTTTATTTAGATGATTTGACAGTGTTTTCAGGTTCAGATGATGAGCATTTGCACCATTTAAGAGTGGTTTTTCAGTGTTGCAGAAAGTTTGGGATTTCTCTCAATCCCAAGAAGAGCCTTTTTGCCATGGATGAGGGCAAATTGCTCGGGCATATCATCTTTAAAGATGGAATCCACATAGATCTAGCCAGAGTGGAGGCAATTCAGCTCATAGATCTTCCACGGAACAAGAAAGAGATTCAGGCCTTCAATGGTAAGATGAATTTTTTGCGCAGATTTATACCTAATCTGGCTGAACATTTCAGATAAATGACCAACATGTTGAAGAAAGATAGCACTGTTAGGTGGAGTGAAGAATCTATCAAGTCATTCAATTTGGTAAAGTTTTCTTTGTCTAATGCCCCAGTGTAAAGGTAGATCTTTGAAGCTTAAATCTGCAAAATATTGTATTTTGAACAATTCTCTATATTGGAAGGACCCAGGAGGTGTTTTGCTAAATTGTCCGGTTGAAGAAGAAGCTCAGAAGGTAATGCACGATTTCCATAAAGGTAACTGTGGTGGTCACTTCTTTTGGAAAACTACAAAGAACAAGGTATTGAGAGCCAGGTATTATTGGCCCACATTATTTTTTGATTTATATAAAACAGTAATGAATTGTCATGAATGTAAAATTTTCCAAGGGAAGAAGAAATTGCTTCTACTTCCTTTGAAACTAGTTTCAGTGAACGTGCCCTTTCAGCAGTGGGGGCTTGATTTTATAGGAGAAATTCACCCCGCGTCCTCAACACAACATCGATGGATATTGAATGGGACATATTATTTTACGAAATGGATTGAGGCCATCCCTGCTAGGCAAGCTACTGACGCAGTAATTATTCAATTCCTGGAATCAAACATTTTATCCCATTTTAGCTGCCCATGTAAAATTGTGACAGATAATGCAGCCGCGTTCAGATCAAAGAAAATGGTCGATTTCTATGACAAATACAACATCGTGCTGGGCCATTCAACAACGTATTATCCACAAAGCAACGGCCTGACAAAGTCATAAAACAAATCGCTGATGAATATAATTAAGAAAATGTTGGAGGCAAACAAAATAAATTTTCACCGAAAGCTCATCAACGCACTGTGGGTAGATAGAGTTAGCAATAAAAAATCAATAGGTATGTCACCTTTTGAGCTGGTTTATGGTACTGATGCTATCTTTCCTACTTCTCTTACAGTTCCCGTTATGAGATTGTTACAAGAAATTGGCAGTGAAGATGATGACAACCAACGAAGGATCAACCAGATGATTCACCTTCAACAAACAAGAGAAGAAGTGTCACAGAAAGCGAGTCAGTTGCAGGACAAGATTAAAAAGATCTATGATAGGAAGACAAAAGCAAAAAAGTTTCAACTAGATGACGTAGTGTTGAAATGGGATGCAAGAAATGAAGATAAAGGGAAGCATGATAAGTTTGACAACCTTTGGAAGGGACCATACAGAATCACAACGTACAGGGGACAGAATGCCTTCTTGCTTTCAGAAATGGATGGTCAGGATTGTCCTGGAGGAGCAGTAAATGGTAGGCTATTGAAGTACTACCATTGTTGAAGACATGAAATTATAATATATCTCATCATCATTGTAAATACCATGTTTTTTTTTTTTTAAATCAGAGTTCAAATGCACAATCATTCAAGTTTGGGGCCCGAGGTGAAGGCTATAAAACTTGAGTGATATGGGTATGGTTTGGTTTCATTTCAGTTTTCATTCTTAGTCTAGATTTAGAGTCGGTTTGCACTTGTGTCATTTTTCAACATTTTTGACTCCATGCCCAATGGATAAGGCTACTTGGTCTACGGTGTTCTTGGCACCTCCAAGGAGCTACCATCCCCATTGGAGCCAATGTTAGTGTCAGGCTAGTCATACTACCATCAGTGATCAAAATTTATCTTTTGCATTTGCATATTAAGTGTCTCATACTGAATAAATTTCACCATTCCGCTAGGTCATGGATTCATTGATGGTAGTAATGTTTTATCAATTTTCCCTCATAAGGTACTTGCTGATTTTCCTTTCTATGGTCTCTAGTCATTAGTCACTTTTATTCTCAAAATCATATCAGTAGGTCATAGGATGAGTCTCATTAGGTTCTAGGGTCTCACCATGGTCAAATTAATGAGTCAAATAATATCAACAAGGTCATGAGGAAGTCAATAAACTCAAAGTCACTACACCAAGAAGATCAAAGAAACAGTTTATCCAGCTTGATGTAATTTTCACTTCAAAACCATGTTTTGAGGTGAAAACGTGATATTTTTCCTTTATTATTATCATTCATTATGTAATTTTATATCATCATATGTAATAAGTCTCAATTCAGAAGCTGTTATCTCCACAAAGTGATGTCCCTGCCTTCAAAAGGTTTTCCGCAGCATGTTCAGCACCAAATCATTCTCCAATCAAATCCATCAAAAAGAGTCCGAAAAGAGCTTTCCAATGGTATAATACACTCTCAAAACTGACTTCTGGATTGAAATTTATGCTTAAGTGAAGTAAAAGTCCCTATATCCTCATTATTAAAGTTTTAATATTTCCCTTTTCCCCTTTCCGATTATAAAATCGCATTATAGATACAAATGCGACTATGCCAAACCACTTCCCCTCCATTTCCCGTTGGAACCTTATGTTAAATATTTCGAAGGTTCATATATATATATATATATATATATATATATATATATATATATATATATATATATATATATATATATATAACCCCCCGCCGTTATAAACCACTTCCCCTTTTCCATAACCCCTTAAACTTTATAACAAAGTTTAAGACTTACATCCCGCCCTTCCGAAAACTTTCAATCACATCGCAAATATTAACATATGCCCCGATCACTCCAATCTCAAATATCTCCGATCGACCAATCGCAACAACCTCTGATCGATCAATCGCATCGTCCTCCGATCGATCAATCGCACCCCTCCTTCCGATCACTCGATCGCACCTCCTCCTTTCGATCTCACGATCACACCCCTCCCTCTGATTACCCGATCTGCTCCCCCGATGGCAAAACCTCTGATTGATCTCCCCACCATTGATCTATCCCCCGCCAATCTGACGGCTCAAAGTTAATCGGGCCATCGGCATCGACATTCCCATATGTGTTTCGCCTCCTCCCCTCCGATATTGCGATTGCGATTGACCCTGGGCCCACCATACAGTACTTCCACCCATTCATAATAACCCTTTTCTCTTTATTAAATTCAAATCTTATATATTTTGTTCTATACAAAGGATTTGTTTAGTCCGTCGGCACATTATTTCCCTCTTCAAAAAATAGGCATGCATTGCCACATTCTCCTCAAATGACTCATGACTAACATCATCTTTAGGCTTAATCATTAGAAGAACAAAATTCTTACTTGAATTCACCAGCCTCTTTACCTGTCCAGCATTTACCATTGCAATATTTGTCTTCTTGCGATGTTCTCTAACAATTTCCTCCTTGCTATCTTTGAATAAATGGTATTTGTTCTCATGGCAATGGAAGATTGATTTCTTGTCATACAACTAAGGACTGCCCAACACAACACCTGTAATATCAAGTAGAACCACATCTAATTCAACCGTGTCAACAAAATGTGCAGTTATTGCAAAGCGAAATATGCACTTCTTTGAAACCTTTAAATTTGCGTCCTTACAAATCCAACCAAGTGGATATGGTTTTGGATGTGGAATGGTCTCAAGATTAAGTTTCTTGACCAATTATTCAGAGATTAAGTTTTCTTGTACCCACTGTTATGAACCTAATTCATAACTAAAGTGATAAATATAGTCATTAATAGAATAAATAGAAATAAATGTAATTGTTAAATAATCAATTAGGATTATGTTAAATAATCATTAGGTTAATGAAAAGGCATGTCTAAAAGACATGCCCATTCGTGAAAAGGTACCTGCATGGGTATAAAAGCGGGACCTCATTGTAATCATTCAATCATGTCATATATCATATCAATAAAATATTTATTATTATAAATACCTCTTGTGTATTTTTATAATTAAAAGCTATTTTTGCTATCAAGTTCAACAAGCATACAAATCTTACTGCTACAATATTCAAATCTACAGCTTTCGCTGCTACAGTGGTATCGGAGCTATATCAGAGCCATATTGAAGCCAAGTTGAAGCAATGGCACACAACATCATTCTACAAGCTTACGAACATAGTTTACAAGCCCGAGCACATTGTTTACCGTATAATGTGCCATTCCGATAAGATCCCAAAATAATTGAGCAGATTAAAAAAATTCAAGAAAAGCTTCAACAATTAGAGAATTCATGTGCAGAATTCACAAATGCATGTGCAGAAGTCTCAAACAATCTTAAAAAAATTTCTCGTAATAGAAAAGAAAATCATGAGAAACAGAAAGATGAAAAATGTTGTAATAATGAGAAGATAGCTAGTTATGCTAAAGGGAAATCAAGTAAAACATCCATGGAAAATTCAACTAAATATATCCCCCTACCAATGCGTAATAAAAGTAAAGAAGAAGGGAAATGTTGGAAATGTGGAGACAAATATTTCGCAGGACATAAATGTCCCTTGTATACAAGAGATGAAATTGCCACAGTTCAAACAAAAGATGAGAAGTTAGTTTCCAACCAAGCTCTTGAAGTTGGGAATGAAGCCATACGTGTAATGCATGTAAATGAATTAGAAACGTGTCTTTTTAATAAAAGCAAGACTTTCATTATGTCCAATGATAATCACGAACAGACTTGTAGTTCTGGCTGCTCTTCTCTGAACAAGGAAGAGTCTATAGAAGTGGAGAAATTCTCAGTTAAGAGTGACAATTGTCTGCAGGATATTCCAATAGAAAATATGCAGAAAATTACCAGGAAGTCTTCTAAAACTGATTCAGAGAATAGTGCTATTGTTGATAGTGATGGTGTTCGTGAGAGAGGCATCATTTACCAAGAAAATCCTTGCTGGAATTTGTTGTTTGCAAGATTTTTCTTTGATTTTAAGAGAAATTTAGAAGCTATAGCATTAATTCAGGTTTTAATTCGGAGGTTGTTGTCTAAGGTCTTGCTGTCTAAGGTTAGATCTCATTTTTTGAAGTGGGAGACAATTCTAGATGATAATGTTGGAAAGGCCATAGATTTAAATTTTGAGAGGGGAGGTGTTGCTATACAGGTTACTTTGGAAGTCCAAGACTTACATTCTATAACTCCCAACAAATTTTTGGAGCTAAGTGATGGCATAATTCATCCTCTATCATACCAGCAGGCTAGAAATTTCAACTTCAATTGTGGTCTAGTATATGTTGCAGATCAAGGGTACATGTTGTCAAGTGCAGATGTTCCTCCCCATGCCATCATTCAAAAATTACAAGGGAAGGATGTCAGGGAAGTCCAAGATTTTATCACTATTTTGTCAAAGTTAGGTCCAGGGGCAACGACTTCTTTAGAATATGTGGTACCTAACTTTCCTCATCGAAGACAATCTGTTGTGACAATTGATAGGCATGACTGGTATACAGAGCCCCAAATCTACACTCGAGATGATGCTACTGGACTATGGAAGAAAACTACTGCAATGTGCTCTTCCATTTCTTCTACTTACAGCAATACAGAAATCCAACTGCTGGTATCAGCATCAGCTGTTGAAGATCCAGTGAATTTAATTAATAGAAATAATTATGATATTGATAAAAATCGAAGTGTTTCAGCAATAAACAATGGTAACGTCCTCTCGGAAACCTAAGGGTGTAACACCTCCAGTTGAATTTTTTTTTTTTTTTTTTTTTTTTTTCTTAACAGGATTCAACCTTCCTCCTTTATAATAGTATACAAGCTGTACTTACAAGATACATATTCCACTTACCTCTATATGTAAACAGATACATATTCCTCTTACCTCTATATGTAAACAGATACATATTCCACTTACCTCTATATGTAACCAGATACTACTTGCATATAGAACTTTTTGGCACTATACGTTTAACAACCATATATATATCTATATGTATCTCCAGCTCCCATAAGTACATATATTATATATAATTCTAAAACCCTTTGTTTTTTATAAACGAATCTGGCCTATATGACCTTGGACCCTATTAGTTCAATGAGAAAATGAGTATATATATATATCATATAGCATATAGGATTCCAAATGTTTTGTCCTTGTATACTTATTATTTGTCAATTTTAATTAAATGAACACGTAGATCTATAACGCATCTATGTTTACATATATATATATCCCATATATATATATCATAACCCCTTTAATACACTGCATTGGGACGCGCCCCCAAATATTGCATTTAAGTCTTAATGTTTTATTTGGGATATTACGCCTGTGTAATCACGACATATACAACCTGCGTGGATATATAAACTGGAATCTCAGTGATATAGGTGCCGTAGCCTCCCTTTACCCTACGGCCACTCCGTTATCCAAAGAGAGTATTTTTATATTAGCGGTATATTTACGACTCGCTCGTTGAAATTAATCATGGTTTTCGCGGAACTTTTCTAACCCTAGCATACTCAGTTTGGTATTGGTTGTTCACACGCCTTGACCAGAATCTTCACTGTGTACTCATTTTTATTCGTTCCTACTTGTGCAGATAGCACCAAGTGAAAAAAGATATTTAGGAATGCAGATTTTCGACACGGCAAACCTATACTACACGATACCATTGTGGCGTTTTTACCATGATTACGATTATAAACCAATGCAGGCATTTTGGCGGACTCCTGTGTACTAGGTCTGGAGCGTGATCTGCACACTACACTAGGGTTTAACGTAGGGCTCGGCTCTGCAGACACAGCTGGTGTATTTCTACAAAGAATCGAGTACCGTATGCCGGCGCATCTCCTTTCGTACTGATCATGGGATTCCCAGGATGGTTCGGTTACTTGACAGGTCGGTTCCCCCATGTACTATGCGAGCCGTGTTCTGTCTCTGGAAATTACACAGCTTGGTTTGGTGCACTTTTCCTATGCGTGTAGGGAGTCACTTCTCCATACCCCCATCGCGCGCTTTAATGGTGCCTTGTACGCCGGTTAATGTGGCCGAATTTCCGCAAGCAACCTGGGATTTTCTGATCCTCCTGGGGCAGTGAACTTAGGGTTACAAAATCTCTTTTAAGTCGATGCCCCTTCGCGGTCTTATCCATCTGATCTTTCCTTCTTATCTATGAGTGTAGCGTCGTTGAATTACCCACTTCCTTTGCCAAAGTTTGAGGTCTGTGGTGGCTACGGTTCATCGCTTCCGGGTTGTTATTTGATCTGCATACCGGGTTCAGTGCTTTAACCCGCGACTCTCTGAACCCGTTTACTGTTATTTCCCTCACGTTCTGGTTTATTTCCTTCGTAGTTTAGTAGTAGATACAGTGTCTCATCTTTTCAGATTTGTGTTTTTCAGATGGGTCGGCTCAGCGACCTCTCATGCTAGAGATCTAGCGTTTCGACTTACTATCCTACTACGCAAGTTACGCCTTCCCTGCGGTTCGTTTTATCAAAGTTGCTAAGCGGATTTGAGATAGGTTTTGAGATAACCCCTAGCCGGATCACTCGGTTTTTTTTTTATGTCCAGACCGAGTGCACAGGCGATCTCACTTCTTTACACGTTGTATGCATTTCTCTGGTTTTCTGAGGTAATCATCAATACGTCTCCTTATATATAAATTTGTTTCAGCTTCGGGCAGAGCCGCTGAACAAGCGAACCCTCCCACCAGTGGAGTTTCTTATGCACTAACTCGATTAAATTCTGTGGTTGAATAGGTTACCAGTGGCATCGTTCTTTGCGAACGGAGGTAAGTACTACGTTTACGGTGGCATTTTAACGCGGTATTATCATGCAGGTCAAAGAAAACCAACGAATCAGCCTCGAATATAACATGCCACGCGAATAATATTGTCAGCTCTGTATATGTATTACAGGAGGTCTGATACTAATCATTTTTTTTTTTGTGTTTGTTTTTCGTTAAACTGTCTCCCCGCTGTGTTTTAAATGATGAGGGTCTGGTTTACTATTTTCCTGGCGTATTATTGCGTTCACTTCACCTATGTTCGTTTTGTTTCATCCTCCGAACCCCAACGAGCCGTAGTTTGCCGACACTGTTATATTTCGAGGCTTGTTGACCGCGGTCAATGGCATAGTATATAAATTCTTCATACCTCTTGACAGCAGTTCGCCTATACGCTAATACTATATACCTTACCTTTTTACGCACTCGCTCCATATTTACATTTCACTTGCAACATATATTGTTCAGATATATATACGATTAGTATTCACATGCTTTAGATTTATATTTCGCTGGTAACATATGTTGATCAGGTATATACGATTCGTGTTCATGGTTTAAACTTTTAACCGAGATGGGTTATACATGTATTTATGGTTCTATCTCTCGCGTTTTTAATATATATGGAATATATATGTAATCGTTTATATATGAAATCATATATGTTACCTTGTATAGGTAACTTAATTGTAGTCGAGGGTTGCAAGATCTAATTTGCTCTAGATCTTGCTACATGTTAACATATGTACATATATTATTCCTTAGAAATTTGGCTATACATGCATTGGATAGAGTTAGTATTCAATAAGCATAGATTAAATTTGTAATGTTCATTGCATAATTTTAATTCATAACCCTAACATTTCTTTTAAGGGTTAGAGGTAAAGCTAATCTACCATACCTTTTATGTTGGCTATAAATGATGTAAAATTTCTATAGTACAGATTTACTCTTTAGTTCAATAATAATACCTATTCTAAAGTTCTCACTCTGAATTTCTATTTTTCTTTTGCTATACACATGTATGCATCCCCTAATGCTTGACTAGAGGAATTTGATTATAAATGGAGTCTTTTGCTATAATATGGGTCTTCACAGATTTAGGATAGAACTTGAAATGCAGTATAATTATTTATAACCGGCATATGAACCAGATAGAGTGGAGGTACTCTTTTTCCGTTACAATTTCAAATGTCATATGTTAATATCTCCCTTTCTTTCTTATTTGTTATGTACCAAGTAAACTTCAGTACCTACTATCATATTGTTCTATTATACATATGAGCACAATTTTCACATTTGTAGTTACAGAAGCAAGAGAATATTTCATTATCCCTAGAGACTAAGAAACTTCAGATTTAGACCACAATTGGTTTAGAGCTTCTGGGGTTTCTATTCTATCGATCTCTGATCTACAACTAAACAGAATCTGGAGGGTGAAGACCTTAAGATGGATTCTGTTAAATGTAGTACCAACATCAATCACACCCTTTAATTTATTTTTATATATGTAGCCAATTCATACCATCAGAAAGAATAATAACAAAATTTAAGAACATACCAAAAATCTGCAAATGACCCGACCTCCCGGCCTTAGAATCCTCTTTGTCTCCAGGATTCACCCAGCGAGAGATCACTCCTAGCACCGATCAACCTGCGTACGCTAGGAGGCAAACATTAAGCTCATAATTCCCCAAAGCATGTTTCTAGTGCAAGTCCGGAATAGCGATGTACTTTTCTTTCTGTCTAGCCTAGGCTTCCCATTTTTGGGATTCTTTAAGGCGCTTTAAGCTTTTCCTCGACACTACAGCTTTTTTCTCACCTCTTCCCAACTTCTCCTCTTCATTGGGTAAATTTATATTCCTCCTCAAATCTAAATTAATTTCTTTCAAGGATTTTTGAAAGATTTTTGGGGGATTTGTTGCCTTATCCATCCTCATGGGTTTGGCGAGTGATCTCTAATTCTCTTTTTTGGTCGAAATGCACGATCATTTTTATTTATTTCCTCAAATAAAATATGCAAATACATTCACACCATACTCATCCTTAGGGTCCACCTTAGGATTAAAGTTCAAATGTCTAACTTTAAAATTCAACACACAAATTGGGGGTGTTACATATTCCCCCTGCGAAAATAAGCAAGTCCTCGGTGTTCAGTATTCAACTACTAGAAGTTCACTTAAACAAAAATGGATATTTCTCCATATTTCAACTTCCCTTTCCCGAGGTGGCTTCTTCGACGGTAAAGTGCTTCCTTGCGCGGCTGCGAGCCCTTTATTCTATTTCTCAATTCAATTTCTTCCTAGCTCCAATATTTGAAGCGATTGGCGAAATTCAGCAAGTTCCACATTACAACGGTCAATCAACTATGTGAGAAGCATCATGTACATATCTCTTTAATAATGGAAATAAAACACATCATGCACTCTAACATAGGTGTTGAAACATTATCATCGCGGTCCCACCCTTTCTAATACTTCAAAAAGGTCTGATATCTAGGTGCAAGTTTAGCGCAACTTCCGGCATAAAGTGTGCTCTTTTTGGGCTTGATGCGTAAATACACATGATCCCCCACTTTGAATTCTCTTGTGCACTCTTTCTTATACGACATAGCTTTTAAGCGATCTTGTGTTGTCTTATTTCTTTGTATACATTTTACAATTGCTTTCCATTTCTTGTAGTGCCTTTGGTCCCAACACCAATTTATCCTACGGTTGACTCCGGCTCAAGGGAGTACGGCACTTCCTCACATGGGGTGCCTCAAATGGACTCACATCTTAATAGAGGATTGGTAGCTATTATTATAGGCAAACTCGGCTAGATGCAGATACTCTTCCCATTTTGATGACCTATCCATCACGCATTCTCAATGTATCTTCTAAAATTTGGTTTTTGTCCTTTAAAACTTCATCGGTTTGAGGATGGTAAGAAGTACTAAAATTCAGCTTAGTACCCATTCACCAAACAATCCTTTTTCAAAATGCTGCTTTGTGAACTTGGCATCTCGATCTGAAACAATCACCTTGGGAACTCCATGAAGCCTTTATCTCCTTTAGGAAAACATTTGCTACTTGGTACATTCCAAAGGTAGACTTTCTTTGGTATAAAGTGAGCGACTTTGGTGAGAGTGTCTACCACCATTACGAATCATCTTGATATTTGTTCTTGGGTAATCCGGTTATAAAATCCATGGAAACTGTGTCCCATTTCCGTGCAATCGGCAAGGAGTTTAAAAGCCTGGCAGTGTGCAAATGCTCAACTTTGACAACGACATTTCATACATCTACTTAAATACTTTCTGCCACATCTCTTTTCAATGCAGCATTTGAGAACAATTTCTTCTTCAAGTACATTAACATCTTTAGGTATCATGGATGTCATATGGGAGCTGTTTGTGATATTCATCTAAAAATTTCTCTTTTCAGTGACTCTATATTTGGAATATACAACACATTTTTGTAATAGAATGTGTCCTTTGGTTTCTGGTAAAATCGGTTTTGTCCTTGTCACCAATAGTTTCACAAGAGTGCTTCATAGTTGGGATCTTGATTTGATGCTTTCCCTTCTAATTCCACTCTATCTCTATACGAGCACTACTCCCAATGCTGGTTAATGGTGACAAGCATTTCTACCAAGGCATCGGCAACTTTATTCTCTTTTCCCTTGATATGCTTTATATCCATATCAAATTCACTTAGAAAAAGGCGTATACGGCTTGTCTTGCATTCAAATCGGTTGGGAAAAAGTATTTGAAAAGACTAATAACGATCGATCATCAATGTGAACTTTTCCCCCGAGAAGATAGTGCCGCCACATTTTCGAGCATGGATAACGAACTTTCAAATTCTAAATCATATCTGCTTTGTGATACATTCATGAGTTTCGATTTTCTAGATTCATAGGCAATAACGGAATTTTCTGCATTAGGACTCCTCCTAGCCCCTCTCTGTAAACATCTGTACATACAACAAACTCTTTATCGGGATCAACAATTTTTAATATAGGGGCTGAAATAAGTTTTTGTTTCAATTATTCGAAAGCTTGTTTCGACATTTCTTAGTCCACTCTGAACTTAACACCCTTCCTTTGTAATGAGGTTATGGGGTTTGCTATGTAAGAAAATCTCTCCACAAATCTGCGATAATAACTTTTAATTCCCCATAAATGATCTTCTTCTTGAGACATCGATGGGAAGCGGCCATTCACTTAATGGCTTTTATCTTTTCGGGGTCAGCTGTAACCCCTTTTTTAAATAATGTAGCCCCGAGATATTGAATTTTATCTTTATAAAATTCACATTTCTTAATTTCAGCATATAGGCGGTTTTCTTTTAAAGTATCACATACTATTCCTGGATGTTCCTTATGTTCATCTTCATTTTTAGAATAGACCAAGATATCATCTATGAACACGAAAACAAATTTGTCCAAATACTTATTCAACACAACGTTCATCAGACACATAAAGGTGGCGAGGGCATTCGTCAAACCAAAAGGTAGGACTACAAATTCATAATGCCCATACACAGTTTCGAAATCTTTACATTCGGCTGATGTCTTCTTCTTCACAGTACGAAGTGGTGATACCCGATCCTTGGTCTATCTTGGAGAAAGTGAGCTCCTCTCCCATGATCAAAAAGATTATCAATTCTAGGAAGTGGATATCTATTCTTAATGGTCAATTTGTTCATTTGACGATGATCAATGCACATCTGAAAAGTTCCATCCTTCTTTTTCACAAATAAAGGCGGGGCTCCCCAAAGGGAGACACACTTGGTACGATATACCCTTTATCTAACAATTCCTGTGGTACATTTTCGGTTCCGATAGGGGGGCTGAAATGGGGTGTGGCTCCCGGGCACGAATGCGATTGAAAAATCAATCTCTCTTTTGGGGGAGAAGATGAGGGATTTCCTTCAGGAAAGACTTCCTTAAATTCTCTTTGATGGCTAGTATAGCATCATTAACTCTT
The DNA here is from genome assembly GCA_034641835.2 of Pinus albicaulis. Classification (NCBI taxonomy): domain Eukaryota; kingdom Viridiplantae; phylum Streptophyta; class Pinopsida; order Pinales; family Pinaceae; genus Pinus; species Pinus albicaulis. Next base: position 1,153,034,403 of record CM076572.1, read on the forward strand.
CCTCGGTTGTTATTCTATTTCTTCTCATACCTTGCATGAACTTGGTATCCTTTTCTAGGTTGTTCTTTTTAATTGTAGGTGATATTTGTCTTATTGCAATGGATTTTGATTTCCCCTTTTAGTGTAAAGGTTTCCCTTCCTCATCCACACAATGCGGTTTATCGACATTCATCGAGCTTTCTTCTTTTCCGGCCAATCCATTCCTATCGTGAGATCATAGGATCCAAATGGAAATATGTTCGAATTTATACATACTGACCATTCAATTATTATTCTTTGTTTGGGTAATTTATGTGTGACTTTTCTCTTAGTTCCCGGTGACATTTGCACCAACACGGTGCTGAAATTTTTCGGGTTTAATTTTACATTTTTCTACAATTCTGGGGGACTAATGTAACTCAAATAGCACACGGATCAATCAAAACGATGTGGGTAGGTCGAGAAATCTTGCACTCCATTTCCACCATGGTTGCTTGATATTCTTGCTTATACCGATTTTCCAAAATTTGCAACGTAGTTGGTATGTTTACAGCTGTGTCATTATTTGTTGTTGCCTCGCTCTCTGCTGATCATATGAATATTCGCGATGGGGCGGTCCCTCATCATGTGAGTTCTCACGGCCCCAACATTTCAAGGTTCCTTCATTCGAATTTGTCCCTTCCTTTTATTCCCTTCTACTGGTTTTGAAACCACTTGGGATACCGAGCGGAGTTTGACTTTCTTTTGGTTTACTTGAACTTTCTTTGATGATCTCTACCAAAATTCCTTAAATATGCTGGTTTTGGTCTCTTTCCTTTGAACTCACCCTTGTTCATCCGGCCCTTCCCTTGTTCAGCTTTACCTTTAAACTGTGATAGCATAATCTTGCTTTTCTAACAGCTTCATCCATGGTCTTTGGGTTGTCAAACTCAATTTTCTCCTTGTACATAGTAGGCAAACAATTTAAAAACCTTTGCACTTTTGCCTTTTCTTCCCTAATTTAGGGACATACCTCGATAAATTAGTAAACTTGGTAATAACAAAAATCATCAATAGTGAGCTGCCTAACTTCTAAGTTCATGGAATTATTTTTCTTTATCATCATAACATTCATTCAAATAACGACTTTTGAACTTAGTGCGAAAATCTTCCCAAATGCTTGTCTTTTCATCAATGGCATGCACCATTTTTGTCTCTTCCCACCGGAGTGTAGCTTTTCTTATGGGCGATACCTGACTAATCTAGCCTTGATTGTCTCATATTCATAAACTTGGAAATACTTCGTGTATTCGGCAAACAAGCCCGGCCAGCCTCCCACTCCTTCTCCCCATCATAGGAAGGAAGTTTTGATTTTCTAAATTCTCTGCCAATTCTCTTTTACGAAGCTGTCTTTCTTTGTCTTAGCGGCACTTCATCATCATCATCGAGACTCATCCATCTTTCTCTTTCGAACCTTCACCTTCCCTGAAGTTTGTTCCGGGGAAGTTAGTTCTACGATGAGCTTTTCACCTTGCTCCCTTCTTGTTTGATGACGACGCATGTCTGACTGGCTTCTTAATTCAGCCAACTCTTGTTGCGACTGTGCAACATAGCCGATCTCGGGCATTGGGATGCAGGTACGCAAACTCATCACGCGGATCCACATAAATCCCTTGCAACCAAATACATTTCAACGTACACACTCACAACACAGGCTGGTGAAAAATTTTAAAATAAAATTTCCAACAAACAACCACATATATTATAACGGTGAGCACCAAATAATGACCCAATTTGTTGTAACTGACGCTCGATACCATTGTCACACCTCCGGTTGCATTTTTATTTTATTTTTTTATTTTTTTATTTTTTGTACTTAACATGATTCGACCTTCCTCCTTTATAGTAGTATACAAAATTTGTACTTATGAGATACATATTCCACTTACCTCTATATGTAAACGAGATACATATTCCACTTACCTCTATATGTAAACCCTCTACTACTTGTATATAGAGCTTTGGCACTATACATTTAACAACCATATATATATCTATATATATATACGACTCCCATAAGTACATATATTATATATAATTCTAAAACCTTTTGTCTAACCGAATACGCCTATATGACCTTGGACCTATTAGTTAAATGAAAAATGAGTATATATATATATCATATAACATATAGGATTCCAAATGTTTTATGCTGTATACTTATTCTTTGTCAATATTAATTAAATGAACGGGTAGATCTATAACGCATCTATGTTTACATATATATATCACATATATATATATATATTATAACCCCTTGTATACAACATTGGGACGCGCCCCATATATTGCATTAAAGCCTTAATGTTTTATTTGGGATATTAAACTTGTGTAATCATGACATATACAAACCTCGTTGATACATGGCCCCGGAATCTCAATGATATAGGTTACGTAGCCTCCCTTTACCCTACGACCCTCGTTATCCAAAGAGAGTATTTTTATATTGACGTGTACTTACGACTCGCTAGTTTGAAATTAATCATGCTTTTCGCGGAACTTTTCTAACCTAGCATACTCGGTTTGGTATTGGTTGTTCGCACGCCTTGACCGAATCTTCATGGCGTACTCATTTTATTCGTTCCTTCTTGTGCGAGGATAGCACCGAAGTGAAAAAATATTCAGGAATGCAATTTCGACATGGAAAACCTATACTACACGATACCCTTTGTGGCGTTTTACCATGATTACGATTACAACCAATGCGGGGCATTTTGAGACTCTGTGTGCGGTTACCGGGCGTGATGCGCACGCACACACTAGGGTTTAACGTGGGGCTCGGCTGCGCAAACACGGTGGTGTATTTCTACAAAGAATTGAGTACCGTATGCGGCGCATCCTTTCGTGCGGTCATGGAATTCGCGGGGATGGTTCGGTTGCTTGACGGAGTCGGCTCCCCATGTACTATGAGAGCGTGTTACTGTCTCTGGAAATTACACGGCTTGGTTTGGTGCACTATTCTATGCGTGTGAGGGCACTTCTCCATACCCCATCGCGCGCTTTAATGGTGCCTTGTGCGGTCGATGTTGACGAAATTTCCACAAGCAACACGGGGATTTTGATCCTCTTTGGGCGGTGAACTTAGGGTTACAAGAATCGCTTTAAGTCGATGCCTGTGCGGTCTATTCATCGATCTTTCCTTCTTACCTATGAGTGTAGCGTCGTTGAATTTCCACACTTCCTTTGCCGGTGTTTGAGGTACGGTTGTGGCTACGGTTCATCGCTTCCGGGTTGTTATTTGATACGCCACCGGGTTAGGTGCTTTAACCGCGACTCTGCGAACCCGTTCTTATTGTGCCCTCACGTTAAGTTTATTTCATCGTAGTTTAGTAGTAGATACGCAGTGTCTCATCTTTTCAGATTTGTGTTTTGCGGATGGGTCGGCTCGGCGGCATCTCATCTTGGGAATCTAGCGTTTCGACTTACTATCCTACTACGCAAGTTAAGCCTTCACGTGGTTCATTTTATCAAAGTTGCTAAGCGGGTTTGAGATAGGTTTTGAGATAACCCCTAGCCGGATCACTCGGTTCTTTATGTCCGGACGGGTGCACGGGCGATCTCACTTCTTTACACGTTGTATGCATTTCTACGGTTTTACGGGGTAATCGTCAATACGTCTCCTTATATATAAATTTGTTTCGGCTTCGGTAGAGCCGCTAAACAGCGAACCCTCACGGTAGATTTCTTGTGCACTAACTCGATTAAATTCGTAGTTTGGATAGGTTACCGGTGGCATCGTTCTTTGCGAACGGAGGTAAGTACTACGTTTACGGTGGCATTTTTAAACGTTTTATCATGCGGAGTCGAAGAACACCAATGAATCGACGTCGAATATAACATGCTACGCGAATAATATTGTCATTTTCTGTATATACATTACGGGAGGTCTAATAATAATCATTTTTTTTTTTGTTTAAGCTTGTCTCCCCATTTGTCTTTTAAATGATTAGGTTTTGGTTTACCATTTTCTGACGTATTATCATGTTCACTTCACACATGTTTGTTTGTTTCATCTTCCGAACCCCAACATTTGTAGTTTTTCATTCTTTGTTACCTCACGAGGGCTTGTTGACCTTGATCGATAGCTTAGTATATAAATTCTTCATCCCTCTTGACGATTCATTATACGCTCATACTATATACCTTACCTTTTTACACACTACCGCTCATATTTATCTTTCGCTTTTAACATATATTGTTCGAGATATATACGATTAGTATTCACATGCTTTGAATTTATATTCATTTGTTAACATATGTTGATCAGGTATATACGATTCGTGTTCATGGTTTTAAGCTTACTTAAAGGATAGGTTATAAATGTATTTATGGTTCTATCTCTCTCTAACATATATATCGCGTTTTTTAACCTATATGGAATATATATGTATTCGTTTATATATGCAATCATGTATGTTACCTTGTATAGGTAACTCAATTGTAGTCGAGGTTGCAGATCTAATTTGCTCTAGATCTTGCTACATGTTAACATATGTACATATATTATTCCTTAGAAATTTGGCTATACATGCATTGGATAGGTTAGTATTCAATGAGCATAGATTTAATTTGTAATGTTCATTGCATAATTTTAATTCATAACCTAACATTTCTTTTAAGGGTTAGAGGTAAAGCCAATCTACCATACCTTCTATGTTGGCTATAAATGGTGTAAAAATTCTATAGTACGGTTACTCTTTTAGTTCAATAATACCTATTCTAAAAGTTCTCACTGCGGAATTTCTATTTTTCTTTTGCTATACACATGTGTGCATCCACTAATGCTTGACTAGAGGAATTTGATTATAAATGGAGGTCTTTTGCTATAATATTGGTCTTCGAGGATTTGGGATGAAACTTGAAATGCGGTATAATTATTTATAACTAGGCATATGAACCGGATAGAGTAGAAGTGCTCTTTTTCCGTTACACTTTCAAATGTCATATGTTAATATCTCCTGCCTGCTTTCTTATTTATTTATGCACCATGTAAACTTCGATTTTTTCTCTTATCATATTGTTCTATTATACATATGAGCACAATTTTCCATTTGTGAATTCTGAGAAGAAAGAGAATATTTCATTATCCATAGAGACTAAGAAACTTGATTTAGACCACAATTGGTTTTAGAACACGGGGTTTCTACTCTGAATCTCACAGTCTACAACTAAGCGAATCTGGAAATTGAAGACCTTAAGATGGATACAGTAAATGTAGTACCAACATCACTCACACCATTTTAATTTATTTTTATATATGTAGCCAATTCATAATACCATCGAAGGTATAATAACAAAATTTCCAGAACACACAAAAATCTGCAAATGACCAACCTCCCAACCTTAGAATCCTCTTTGTCTCCAGGATTCACCCCAGAAGCAGAATCACCTCCTAGCAGGTATTACGATGCACTTTGGGCCTTGTTATTGTCTTGGTCCCAAAGCATGTTTCTAATTCTGCGTCCGAATAGCGAGGATGCTTTTCTTTCTGTTTAGCCTAGGCTTCCCATTTTGGGATTCTTTAAAGGCTTGCTTTAAGCTTTTATAAAACACCAACTTTTTCTCACCTCTTCCCAACTACTCCTCTTCATTGGGGAAATTTAGATTCCTCCTCAATCTAAATTAATTTCTTTCAAGGATTTTGAAAGATTTTGAAGAGATTTGTTGCCTTATCCATCCTCATGGTTGGCAAGTAATCCTCCTAATTCTCTTTGGTCAAAATGCACAATCATTTTATTTATTTCCTCAGTAAATATGCGAATACATTCACACCATACTCATCCCTTGGGGTCCCACCCCTTAGGATTAAAGTTCAAATGTCTAACTTTAAAAATTCAACACACAAATTGGGGGTACATTGACCTAATTGAAAAAATACTTGAACATAGAGCTCATACTAAAATAATATTCTTTTTCATATTTTGATACACATATGAGTCAAATGACAATTATGAGGGCAAAACCGTTTACATTTTCCTTTATTCTTGCTGATCTTCGATTCTTGTTTGATTATATAGTTCTATCATTAATTTTAGTTCTAAAGTCATGAAAATATTTAATTACATATGGTTCTCTAGTCGGTTCAATATGAAAAGTCATTTTATTTTCAAGGAAAAAAGGGAAGAAAGGAAGATGATAAAAATCACTAAAGAAGATAAACTCATGAATTATATCATAAGATTAATGAAAGGAAATTATGAAAAAATTAAATATACGTGAAAATTTGGTTGATAATTTTGAATTATGTGTGAAAGTTGCGTATCTACATTTTACTTTCTTAAACGACACTTCATGCTAAAAGACAAAATTGTTGTTATTGCATATTGAGATACAGGCCAAAGAAGTGCTCTAGTTGGTAGAATATAGCAAGTATGAAAAAATCAGACTGACATTAAACATATGGAAAAACCATCATTTAAATACGGATGCATATAAATGTTAATTGGATCGATGCTTACTTTTTCACCATAACAGGTTGGTAGGACTAAATCCCTTCCATGATTTAAATCAATCCTTGAGTTTGTTCAGAATACCCGTTATACTATCTACATCCTACATGTTCAACGAAGACAAAAAAGTTAGATATTGTATATTTACTATGCATATATTTTAGTCAATGTAATAACATGCATATACCTATCAACAGATGCATAGGCAATCCAATGGAATTAAATCTGCAAACAAAATAGATTTGGAAGACATTGAACTTCCAGTCATAATTTTGTCATGTGATGTACCTTCATGGTACACAACCACTCATTCTTGGACTTGAAAGTCCCATACAATGGGAAGCGAAGATGTGCGGTGCATAGTGTATGCTTTGTCTTTGCGATGGACTTGGACATTAGAGGTGTTACTCTGTAGACCTTATTTGGATATTTTGAAAGACATTCTTTCCTCAAAGAAGTGTTGGATAAATATGGAGGTTGCTGAGCTTTTTGTATTTGTTGATTCATGAAGGGGAGTTTGTGTGCTTAGAGTAGAGTTGGTGTGTAATGAGAGAAAACACACAATCATAGCAGAACATAAACCCTCTTCGACGCAGTATCTTGGGTTGGGGGGTAACCATATGTAGTTGAGTCTTAAGGTGACACATTATAGCAGATTAATAGCTGTCCCTGGAGAACACAGCAGAGCTTGGAGATGTGTTGTAACGTAGGAGCTTTGGAGGAATCTGGACCTTTTCTTAACCAGGGAGTAGTGCTCATGACATGGAGGCCTTACTTGTTAATCAATCTCAACTTTCAGCCTCACATGTCACTTATGGTAAGGTGCTTATGGATGGACTACTTTTGTCTTGCAAGTTTTCTTGCAATGAATGAGTCCACTTGTTATTTCAAATCCACCTGCATAAAGAAGTAGTGATTTATTAATATGGTGATCATGCACTTGTGAAAATTCTTTCATATTGGGGTTAAGTGTAAAACGAAATGCCTCTCTCTCTCTCTCTCTCTCTCTCTCTCTCTCTCTCTGTTTAGTATTATTTGTACTTTATGTATTTTTACTTAAGGTTCCGGGATTTCTTGGAGAATTTCACTAAAAAATCTGTATATATATTAAAGAAGAAATGTGTGTACCCCTAGTTTCTATGCTTTTCAGTTAGACATTTTAGGACAAAAATCAAAAAGGGGATTGGACCCAAATGGATGGTCTGTATTGGTTTATTTAATATTTATTAATGAAAATAAATGAGAATATTTATGTGTAAACTATATTGGATAGTGAGATAACATGCCTAATTTATGAGGTATGGAAAAAGGTTAAGCACTAAACACAAAAAATATGAAGAAAATAATTATTTCTGCTGATTTAAGAGGAAAAATGGTATACAGTATTCAGGAAAGTAGTTGGGAAGAGGTAAAAGGCTGAAGCGAAGCAACACAAAATTCTCTCATTAAGGAAGCCTAGGCAAACGAGGAATAAAAACGTCCTAAAATTACGGATGTAGGGTAAATGAACTTTGAGGAGAGCATAAGCAAGTAAGCTACTCCGGAAGCAGTTGAGGTTGGTCTATTCATGGGGAGTCTGACTTGGGGGTGAATTCGGGAGACAAAAAAGAATTCTAAGGTTGGGAGGATTGGTCATAGAAAAATTGTGGTATGCATATATACTCTATGATATTCTATTATCGATATTATTATGAATGTTAATATTTTATTTGGATTTGAGAAATTAAAATGATATGTTGTAATTAATAAATTCCTACATTTAACAGAGTTAGTTAGAAGAAATTAATCATCTAACTGCTGTATAGTTGTAGGAATATAATCTATGGAAAATTATCAACCAAAATCTCTAAACTGGAGTATGGTCTAAATCTGGAGATATTTATAATAATACCATAGAAAAATTGAAAATTGTAACTTTAATCTGCTTCTATAATAAACAGTTATATGAACAGAAAGATATATACTTTCTATACTAGCACCTAATTGATATGATATCCTAAAATTTGTATAAATATGCAAAGAGGAATTTATTTAAAATTTTAAGAAAGGATTTAATTCTAATGAACTGTAAGTTTATTCAGAAAAGGGAATAGCTCTGTTGAACCAATATAGCAATATAAAAATAATTCTAATGTACCACAGGATATGTTTGTATGAAAAATAAAAATTCTATCTAGAATAGAAATAAATGAAATCTGGAATTAAAAGACATATATCTGAATAGGATTAAATAATTATTGTAGACTATTATTTGAATCAAATCAAATCTAAATTATTTTTAGACTAGATGATAAATAATTGGGAAGAAATTTGTTCCCTAAAATATATACTAAATCATTCTATTGATACTCTCAATTAATCATAAGTCTCTACATTTAAAATGCTACAAAGAATTTATGGAGAAAGAAAATGTTGAAAACACTTATTAATAACCTGGACTGTACTTTCAAAATCAAAGAAAATTTAGAATGTAAATTTTCTATTTACTCAGGAAAGAGTCCAAATAATCCAGACCATAAATATAAATATGAATTAATAATATGAATTACTGTTAGAGTGAAATTTGGAGAAATTATTGACGGATATCATAGTAATAAATCAAAGTGATATGCTGAAAGGAGGACTTAACCATTCTGCAATTATAAAGTTAAATAAATCTCCTTACTTAATATTTTAAGATTAATAAATTTAATTGAAATCATATAACAACAGATATATATCTGAAGAATAGGTTATATCTATACTACTGAATAAAACTATATAAATTTCTGTAAATAACCATTTAAATAAAAGGGGAGATATTTTACATCCACAGACATTTTATTAAAATGGAGATAAATTATGGTCAAATTGTAATAATATGCACATTATAAAAGTATTGAAAATAAATGGATGGAAATAAAAGTTATTTATAAATATTTGCAAGTGGAATGAATTTAATTTCACAATAATTTTGTACAAGTTTATATATTAAGGCCTGAGAATCAATTGTTAAACGAAAATGGTGTTACCCTATCAGAATGCACCTCACTGTAAGTACATAGTCCATCCTAAAAATAAGTAGAATTATTACACGGTCCATCCTAAAAATAAGTAGAATTATTACAGAAATATGCGGGTGACAAAAATTCACACCAGAGTAAATTAAAACTAAATAAGATATGAACAGAAGTTCTCATTGACATGCGAGAGAGGAATATCCTCCTCAGACCATAGTTTCAGTTAATAAAACTTAAAATTTGGGGAAACAGTAAAATAGAAACACAGAGATGCTCCTCGATTTTTCATGACCAACTTGGTTACAATGCCGAGAGTTATTGTAAGAATGAAGTCGAAATTATCATGACAAATATGATAACAGGGTAGGAAAATATTGTCTTCATACCTTTCCTGCATAAAGCAAAGAAGACAAGCTTAGAATCGAGTCTATATAAAACAAAAAAAAACTCTAGACGAAGATTAACAATGTAAAAATTGACATTACCTGAGTGGAAGGGAGGCGAGTAAACCCTTCATTAACAATTTGCTATCTATGCAGAGATGTGCATAGAACTATTAGTCTCGTTATACAAACTAAATATTAAAACCAAGAAGCAAGAAAATGATGGCTGTATAAATAACCACTTACCACAAAAGATAGTATGGCCGAGTTCCATATCATTTGGATGAGCCCTACGCAAATCATTTGGTAACATTCTGTATTTATTTAAATAAAACGAGGTGTAGTAAGAAATACGATAAGCTACAGCTCGTAGGGAAAACGAAAAATTTTGGGGATAAATCGATAATCCAATAGAATGTCTCTCTATAAAATCATTTGATAGAAATAATGTAACATAGAATGAAATTGCAGGTTACTTGTAAATAGAGAGCGTCGAATCACTTTATAAAACCCCATCCCCCACAGTGAATCAAATGGGCATACTTGTCCTTTTGGCTCTGAGAGGAGGCACACAAATGCGATAGACAAACGAAGCAAATGAATACAAATGTCTAGAAATTTAAACAAGATATATCCCGAGACATGCCAAACCCTAGAAAAATCATAACCTTACAAGTGTCTTCATTTGATGAATGTGTACAAAGAATAGTAAGGATCGATGGGAGGGAACAAAGGTTTCCTGAATCCAGAGATAAACATTTAATACGCGAACCGTTGCAGAAATATTGAAAACCTAAAAGTACTAAGAAAATCTCAAGAAGAGCCAAGAAAATCACTTATGGATGATAAACAATGGTAATTGTAGACAGGCTTCATAAATAACCCTAATATGACTACCACAGATTTTAAGAGTTTTAAGTATAAACCGTTCAATTCATTACACGTATTGCTCAATGGTACACTATATCCAGATTTCCAATCCATGGGAATTACCAATGAAATAATACACTGAGGGAATCGAGCCTTAGGGAAAGATTCGAGTTATAGAGATAGGCACCATTGAAATCATTAAATCTTGTACACATTTGGTTACCCTTTCGTAAGGTAGTAGTATAGAAATCGATTTTAGTATATCGATTTATCCATAGGTGAAATAATTAAATTGCGCAATCATATTATATCACGTGAATTTACAAATTGTATAAGGCTATCACAATGTGAATATGGATCCATTGAAAATCCAATAGCATAAAATGTAAATATGATCATATTACCTTGTCATTGAAATAATGATCATAGGAAAATAATTAGAGTCATGTGAGGGTATGACTAAATCATGTAATATAGATATATATTCATAGTTGGATATATGATATATGTATACGAATAGAGTTGGGTATGTGATACTATGGATTATCATGGTTATTATAACAAAGAAAGTTATAGGAAGAATATATGGTTATTATATTGGAGTATATGAAAAGGTGAATAAGTTAAAGATATAAATTTATATTTAATAGAGGTATATTAAATATAAATTTGAAAGAGGTATTTCTGAATAACTATTAAATAGTTAAATGAAAAGAATTAATTATCATATACAATGAGAATGATAACTTTAAAATAAAATATAGTCTATTCTTAGTATGATGACATAATAGAAGAAAAAAAAATTAGAGGAAATTGAGGAACATTACAAAATGGTATCAGAGCTCTAGTTTGAAAACTGGGTTGTTTATGTGCTCACTATTATGAGTAAAATTTTATATGTATATTACTGATGTTGTATTATTGTACAGTAAAAAGGTACTAAAATTAACAACTGCAAAACCTTGACTGAAGAGGATGATATTTGGCTAAAACACTAGGAAAATCATGTGCTCAGACAAAAATATATGCTGTTGGAAAAAAAAAAATTACTAATATTAAAGTTCTGGACAGCTAAACAATATTGAACGGTATAGCTGCGGAACCTAACTAAAGGGGACGAGTTGTATGTAGATCTGGGTGGTGGAGGAAACACACCAGATTCAAATGTTCCATTGATATATATGTTTCATAGAATGCAACAAGGAATGACATAGCTTAAAAGCCACCATGACAGGCTATCTGTAGCCAGTAAGGAACAAGACATATTTATAAGAAAATTGACTTTACGGAACAACGAAGAGGTGAGGGTTCCTAGCACAATCTAGGAAAATAATTTAATTATATTATTCTTTATACAAAAATAATGTTACATAAGCACCAACAAATATTACTGAAAATTCGGTATATGTGACTCAATAGTACTGTATATTGCATAAGCGGAGTGTAATTAATTAAATTATAACAGCTCGGTTGGGAGACATTCCCAAAATTCTGAGTTATGATGATTACAATAGAAATTGTGATTAAAGCTAGGGGAAAACCCTATGACATCTGCTAATAGGTCAAATGAATATAAAACCATTATAGCCATTAGATACTGAATATATCTTTGACGATGCAGTACCAACTAGTGCAAGTATAGACATGTATAAATCAGAGAACATATCTCGATAAGAATCTCGCAGAAGATTCTAAAAGAAAGGATGCCTCTAGACAGCACTCTAGGAGGAAGAAGCAAGTTCAGAGGAATTCCGGGTCACCTTCCTCCTATGATGGAAAATGAAATATTATACTGCAGTTGGTTGTGAAAGAAGGTATAAAATGAGAGACATATTAAAATATAGAGTGGAATTGAAAGTTAAATATTATTCCAAAATTGATAGTTTGGGTATTACAATCCATGATTAAATAGCTATATAAGATTTAATCATTGTAATAGGAGAAGGATGTAAGAATTTCCTGAACCCTTAATTCCACAAATGGAAAAACATGGGGTATGTTTAAAACCACCAGATCCATTAAATTAAAGGGAAAGAATCAGGTCTTAGAGGATAGTTGTAATTGAAAGTGTACTGAACTAATTAAGGTGGTAGGTGACAAAAGTACATAAGAATGTGACATATCACTGAGAAATTATAATAAGTTGGATATATCACAATAAATGGATATTTCTGAAGTATTAGTGCTCTACAATTTTGTAACAGCTAAAGAAGAATTGAAAAAAAAACTGACACTGTTAGTGATGTGCACATAGCAAAAATGTGTCACTAATGTATATGTAGTGGTCTTCAAAGTGTGAGACCTGCCTAGATAAGACGATGTCAGACGACATTTTTCTCAAAAATTGAGGTGAGTAGAATATATGTATATACCATGAAATGGATTCAACCCTAACCACATGAAAACAACAGGAAGGCAGAGCTGAAACATAAAGTTATACATAAGGCATATAAATTTTGTGGTAGAATAAAATAAATTCTTATATATGCAATATGAAAAATATGCTCTGTGCTGACTAATGAACATAGATTTACTTTGGCCTAAGACAGGAAAATTTCAGAAAGCTAGAATTTTGTATAGGAATAGAGATATCAAAATTCAAAGATATTGGCAAAATATAAGTAAAGAAACTACATTGAGAAAATTGTAGAATGAAAACCGTAAAATACCTATATATCAATTCAACCAGGGTAAACGATAAGGTTGTGAGTGTCGAGATTTTTTTGGAATGCAACTAATAATAGTAATTATTGAGAGCTAATAATTACCTAATATAGTAATTATTTCTAACAGGAAAAACAAATGGGTGGGATAGAAAGCTTCTCAAAAATTCCAAGAACGAAATAATGAACCAGAAAGCTGTACATTATTGCACACTTTAGACATATTGTCAATAGATGAATTTCATAAAAGAGGTTAGAGAAAATTTAAGAGAATTTTCCAGATATGTGATATAAAAGACATGAGTCTATGAACCTAGATAGGGTTTGACAAAAGATAGGAGAAATTCGGCACGAAAAAAATTGGTACAAAATTGGCATAGAAAGCTTTCAAATCATTCAACAGTATACCAAGTATAAATGAAAATTGTATAGAGCTCAATAATTTCCATTATCTATTTCGATGAAGGAAAAAAACAAAAAATAAAAAACCATGAATAAATTGGGTAGGATAACAGAAAATACCTACCAACTCTGTGGAAGAAAACATTTCATGGAAGTGTAGCGATGGAATTGCAAAAGTTAGCTAGAAAAGTGCTGCCAATTTTATTAGGTGGGATAAAGAGAAAAAACTGAAATATAAACTGGTAGGAAAAATTCCAGACCCTAAGGATAGTAAGAGTATAGTTCTGGATGAAATTCCAGATTAATTTCCAAATAAGGAAGTTAGTTATAAAATGAAGATTAAACCACGTGTTATATTAAAAATTGGTAGGAGTTAAAATAGAACCACAAGAGGTACTAATGATTTGAAACCTATGTAAGATCAAGTAGATCCCTGCTAGGTCATGTTGGTTCAAAGGGGAGATAGAACCTTAAAGAAAAAAAATAAAAAATTGAATTGAAATTCTACAGGACAAATGGGTCCTGTTTTACTAGTCAATTAAATCATGATATAAGAAAAATGAGGAATTGGGATATAAAATTGTACAAACCGAGAGGAGAAGTAGAAAAGTGCAAGAAGAGTAAAATTTGTTCCATTATGGATATATCCCCTGAGTTGGTAGTAAAGGTTCTGTTGAAAGGTATGCTTGGAAAAAAAAATTCCGTAAAAATAAAGAAAATGATAAGCAAACTGGGTGGTTGCAATTTCTTAATAAATTAAAAGGAACAGGAAAAAAATGTTGGGATGTCTGTAAAGGAGGAATATCCCTAAATTTTGAATAATTCTTAAGAAATAAAGTATTAAATTACTTCCACAAATTTCTAAAGGAATATCTCAAGTGATTACAGAAATTCAACAGTGGAGTATAGACATCCAAATGCATTTCCTTTAGTGAGGTAAATAAGTGAGAGCTACTTATTAAGTGTGCAAATTTAAAAAAAAGGTCAATAAATATCTCAAGTAAGAAATAATTTATAAGTATAAAAAAAATTGATGGGTACATAAATCATGTGACCCTAACACAGCATACTTGGTAGAAAAAAATTTCCATAAGATGTCCTTAGTTCGGACATATAGATAACTCTAATCCAGTTTGAAAATTTAAAACAAGACATGGTTGCACGTTTAGGAAGAAAGAATAATGAAAAATCCTATGTGAAAGGATTGTTAAGAGACAATGAAATCTAGATCCTATATAAAAATAGGAAGTTGGAAAATCAATCAATTAGTATAAGGCTAAAACTATATACTCAGATCCAAGTCGAAGATCGACGATACTAATTGAGATACTTGATAAGAAAAGAATTCAACTGTAAACTAGAAATTAAATTTTAGATCTTGTTATTGAGCCTAGTTATTAAAATCTAAATTGATTGTTTGAAAAAAAAAAATCAAACATCGAGAAGGTACTTGAAGTACAGAAATGCACTGAGAAAAAGGTAAAGCAGAACATCTGCATATGATAAAGTTGGGTTTCTAAGTTCATGAAATACTAATTAAAAGTTACATATTTTGTTTAGACAAGCATGTAACGGGAATTGTATACTCCTGAAAAAGGAGTCAAAGGTGAAAATAAGTGCAGAGAATTCACCAAGAAAACCAAGAAAGCCGAGCTAGACTAGGTTTACTTGAAGAGGAAATCTCACCAAAAGACAAGGAATGATAAGTAGTTGTGCTAAAAGTGCACTAAACTACTATGAAACTAAACGGTTTGGCTAACAACTGAATTTATTGAAATTATTAAATTTTATAATGTTGTTGTGATTATCAATATATGTATGTGATATTACTTATATGAATTGGTATGAATTGTGGACAGAGAAAGAGAAGAATAAAAGATTCTTCCAGATAGACTTCTTGCAGTGAAGTAGGAAGAAAATCAAATGCTAGAGGTTATCAGTAAGTCGAGGAAGGAATGGTACTCTGCAAAAAATTGATAGCAGACGGGAACAAAGATGAAGGAGGAATCTTCGTCTTGACTTGAGAAATCAACCTAATAGAGTAACACCGAGGACGGTGTTCAGTGTTAGGGGGGGGGAATATGTAACACCCCTAGTTCTATGCTTTTTAATTGACATACAAATAAGTCCAAAAGAGGAGTGGACCCCAATGAAGAATTATTATGTGGTTTATTTAAATATTTATTAATGAAAAATAAATGGAATATTTATGTGTGCAGTATGACCAGATGAGATGGGAGATCATAAGCCTGATCCATGAAGATATGGATAAGGTTAATACTTTCCCAAAACATTTCAAAAATACTTGAAAGGAATAATGCTAAATTAGATTTAAGAGGAAAAATCTAAAATTCCTCAATGAAGAAGAAAGTAATTGGGAAGAGGTGGAAAAGCTGGAAAAGTAGAGAACGCACCTTTAGAGTACCTCATTGAGGGAAGCCTAGGCAAAACAGGAAGAAATCATCCTAAAATTCTGGACGCAAAATTTAGAAATAGGCTTGGGGAAAGCATAGCGTAAGTAAGCTGCTCCAGAATAGACTGAGGTTGGTATGTTCATGGGAAGATCTCAGCTCGGGGGTGAATTCTGGAGACAGAAGAATTCTAAGGTTGGGAGGATTGGTCATAGAAAAATTGTGGTATGCATATATACTCTATGATATTCTATTATCGATATTATTATGAACTGTTAATATTTTATTTGGATTTGAGAAATTAAAATGATATGTTGTAATTAATAAATTCCTACATTTAACAGAGTTAGTTAGAAGAAATTAATCATCTAACTGCTGTATAGTTGTAGGAATATAATCTATGGAAAATTATCAACCAAAATCTCTAAACTGGAGTATGGTCTAAATCTGGAGATATTTATAATAATACCATAGAAAAATTGAAAATTGTAACTTTAATCTGCTTCTATAATAAACAGTTATATGAACAGAAAGATATATACTTTCTATACTAGCACCTAATTGATATGATATCCTAAAATTTGTATAAATATGCAAAGAGGAATTTATTTAAAATTTTAAGAAAGGATTTAATTCTAATGAACTGTAAGTTTATTCAGAAAAGGGAATAGCTCTGTTGAACCAATATAGCAATATAAAAATAATTCTAATGTACCACAGGATATGTTTGTATGAAAAATAAAAATTCTATCTAGAATAGAAATAAATGAAATCTGGAATTAAAAGACATATATCTGAATAGGATTAAATAATTATTGTAGACTATTATTTGAATCAAATCAAATCTAAATTATTTTTAGACTAGATGATAAATAATTGGGAAGAAATTTGTTCCCTAAAATATATACTAAATCATTCTATTGATACTCTCAATTAATCATAAGTCTCTACATTTAAAATGCTACAAAGAATTTATGGAGAAAGAAAATGTTGAAAACACTTATTAATAACCTGGACTGTACTTTCAAAATCAAAGAAAATTTAGAATGTAAATTTTCTATTTACTCAGGAAAGAGTCCAAATAATCCAGACCATAAATATAAATATGAATTAATAATATGAATTACTGTTAGAGTGAAATTTGGAGAAATTATTGACGGATATCATAGTAATAAATCAAAGTGATATGCTGAAAGGAGGACTTAACCATTCTGCAATTATAAAGTTAAATAAATCTCCTTACTTAATATTTTAAGATTAATAAATTTAATTGAAATCATATAACAACAGATATATATCTGAAGAATAGGTTATATCTATACTACTGAATAAAACTATATAAATTTCTGTAAATAACCATTTAAATAAAAGGGGAGATATTTTACATCCACAGACATTTTATTAAAATGGAGATAAATTATGGTCAAATTGTAATAATATGCACATTATAAAAGTATTGAAAATAAATGGATGGAAATAAAAGTTATTTATAAATATTTGCAAGTGGAATGAATTTAATTTCACAATAATTTTGTACAAGTTTATATATTAAGGCCTGAGAATCAATTGTTAAACGAAAATGGTGTTACCCTATCAGAATGCACCTCACTGTAAGTACATAGTCCATCCTAAAAATAAGTAGAATTATTACACGGTCCATCCTAAAAATAAGTAGAATTATTACAGAAATATGCGGGTGACAAAAATTCACACCAGAGTAAATTAAAACTAAATAAGATATGAACAGAAGTTCTCATTGACATGCGAGAGAGGAATATCCTCCTCAGACCATAGTTTCAGTTAATAAAACTTAAAATTTGGGGAAACAGTAAAATAGAAACACAGAGATGCTCCTCGATTTTTCATGACCAACTTGGTTACAATGCCGAGAGTTATTGTAAGAATGAAGTCGAAATTATCATGACAAATATGATAACAGGGTAGGAAAATATTGTCTTCATACCTTTCCTGCATAAAGCAAAGAAGACAAGCTTAGAATCGAGTCTATATAAAACAAAAAAAAACTCTAGACGAAGATTAACAATGTAAAAATTGACATTACCTGAGTGGAAGGGAGGCGAGTAAACCCTTCATTAACAATTTGCTATCTATGCAGAGATGTGCATAGAACTATTAGTCTCGTTATACAAACTAAATATTAAAACCAAGAAGCAAGAAAATGATGGCTGTATAAATAACCACTTACCACAAAAGATAGTATGGCCGAGTTCCATATCATTTGGATGAGCCCTACGCAAATCATTTGGTAACATTCTGTATTTATTTAAATAAAACGAGGTGTAGTAAGAAATACGATAAGCTACAGCTCGTAGGGAAAACGAAAAATTTTGGGGATAAATCGATAATCCAATAGAATGTCTCTCTATAAAATCATTTGATAGAAATAATGTAACATAGAATGAAATTGCAGGTTACTTGTAAATAGAGAGCGTCGAATCACTTTATAAAACCCCATCCCCCACAGTGAATCAAATGGGCATACTTGTCCTTTTGGCTCTGAGAGGAGGCACACAAATGCGATAGACAAACGAAGCAAATGAATACAAATGTCTAGAAATTTAAACAAGATATATCCCGAGACATGCCAAACCCTAGAAAAATCATAACCTTACAAGTGTCTTCATTTGATGAATGTGTACAAAGAATAGTAAGGATCGATGGGAGGGAACAAAGGTTTCCTGAATCCAGAGATAAACATTTAATACGCGAACCGTTGCAGAAATATTGAAAACCTAAAAGTACTAAGAAAATCTCAAGAAGAGCCAAGAAAATCACTTATGGATGATAAACAATGGTAATTGTAGACAGGCTTCATAAATAACCCTAATATGACTACCACAGATTTTAAGAGTTTTAAGTATAAACCGTTCAATTCATTACACGTATTGCTCAATGGTACACTATATCCAGATTTCCAATCCATGGGAATTACCAATGAAATAATACACTGAGGGAATCGAGCCTTAGGGAAAGATTCGAGTTATAGAGATAGGCACCATTGAAATCATTAAATCTTGTACACATTTGGTTACCCTTTCGTAAGGTAGTAGTATAGAAATCGATTTTAGTATATCGATTTATCCATAGGTGAAATAATTAAATTGCGCAATCATATTATATCACGTGAATTTACAAATTGTATAAGGCTATCACAATGTGAATATGGATCCATTGAAAATCCAATAGCATAAAATGTAAATATGATCATATTACCTTGTCATTGAAATAATGATCATAGGAAAATAATTAGAGTCATGTGAGGGTATGACTAAATCATGTAATATAGATATATATTCATAGTTGGATATATGATATATGTATACGAATAGAGTTGGGTATGTGATACTATGGATTATCATGGTTATTATAACAAAGAAAGTTATAGGAAGAATATATGGTTATTATATTGGAGTATATGAAAAGGTGAATAAGTTAAAGATATAAATTTATATTTAATAGAGGTATATTAAATATAAATTTGAAAGAGGTATTTCTGAATAACTATTAAATAGTTAAATGAAAAGAATTAATTATCATATACAATGAGAATGATAACTTTAAAATAAAATATAGTCTATTCTTAGTATGATGACATAATAGAAGAAAAAAAAATTAGAGGAAATTGAGGAACATTACAATGTTCTTGGGAGACCAAGGACAAATTTGCTCTCATGGTTTTCATGATGTTGCAGGAGTAGAAGATGGCACTATCATAGTGCAAAGGGGATAATCCTTGGCCTCAGATGTTCAAGAGGTACTTTCCCCATGGAAGAGAATTCTTATGTGTAGCAACATTATGGGAGATGCCTTTGACATTCTGCATGTCAAAGATTGGAGCCATGAGTTGGAGGGAGCCTATTTGCATAAGCCAACAACGTTGCCACTTTGGAGCTGGGGTTTATTGATGGAGTATCCCTAGGAAAAATTCACACTTGATGCACTTTATGGGCAAAGAGGAGGTAAGGAATATGAGGTAGTATATGCGGACATATATTACTATGATGTACTCTTCTTGTCTTGGGTTTGCAAGCATGAGGGAGAGGATTTGCAGGAAGAAATTGGTTCATTTCTCTTCATGGAAGTGTGCCAAACTACTATGGAGAATCTATTCATGGATCCATGTATCTTCTTACTTCCAACATATGGTGAGAGCTTTTTTTGTGCAACACAATATCTGCATGCTCTTACCATCTCTTAGCAGTGTATTGCTCCACAAGTAAGCAAGCTTTTGATTTTTCTCCATGATCAATGTTGGGCCACTAAGAATTTTGAATTTGGCCACTCCCTTGATATGCAAAGGGGGATTTGTTTTTATGATGGGTGCTTCCTAAAGTCACCAAATATATCTCACATTTCCTGCAACAGTGAGATGACTTGGGCAGCAAGTAAGTGGTGGGAAAACCACTTACCACTTCTTGGTTTGATGCAGGCGGGGGATGCTCTGCACTGGTTCCATATGTGGGACTATGATCCACTTCCATGTACACATGTTTCTGTATATTTGTACATTGTTTTGATCCACTATATTGATGATGTGATTGTAATTTTAATGCGGATGAATTGAGGAAGGAGGGAGTGCATGCATGTGCCCTATGGGATGACTACACTCCCTATACTTTATGTTTCGTATTTCAGGGATGGCATTGGGAAAACCATGGTTTTTTCATGTGATTCATTGTTTTCTTATGGGAGGGGCTGTTCGCACCTCATGAGGACATTTTTGGGACAAGACATGGATGGATGGTTCGGTGATCACTTATCTTATGAGAGAAGCTTATCCTTTGTTTGTGACACCAATGGAGGAGGAGATGAGTTGCAACACTCACCTTGTCAGTTGCTTGAGGACAAGCAACATTTTGGAGGGGAGGGCTGTAATAATCCTAATTAGCCCAAGCTAGTAGGAATATTCCTTTTTATTTTCATTTTCTTGTTCAAGATTAAAATTGTAAAGCAGGAGAAATTAAACTCCTAAAAACAGCAAAATAAATCAATGCCCATATGAACAAGGCTAAATATGGATTGCTTTAATGAAAATCCTTCATGTGTGAAAGGGGATTGTGATAATTGACTGGGTCAATAGGACCAAATCTACAACGCTTTCCAGATGCCATGTACCAAGATAAACAACGTAGATCTACTTGGAGGTTCCTAATGTGAAAGGAGCTAAACCTTTGAGATGGTTTAGGGTTTTTCAAGGCTTTCATCCTATAAATGAAAGATGAGAGCAACATGAGAAGGGTTGTTGAAGACATTGTATTGAAAATATTTTTCTGCGTAGACACTTCTCATTCTCTAGCTGTTTAGCTAAGAATAGTGCTGTTTAGCACAAGGATCTCCTGTTTAGGAATCCTTCTCCTTCCTTGAGAAGCCTCTTGGAAGAGTCTTGCATTTCTCATCCACTATCAGGAATTTGGACAAGATTATACTTCCAACCACAATTTAGATCTTTTTGAGGGTTTGACTATTTTTTTGAGCTTCAGCAATTGGAAACACTAGATTTGCTCAAATCTAGATTATACTAGTGCCTCTTCTCAGTGAATGTGTCTTTTAACCTCCTAGAAGAGTGTATTAGCTGTTGGGGATTTAGATTCTAATCTTGGCATTAGGCCAACCTGTGCTTCAAGATTACAGTGCATTTTATCCTCTTATACTGCGTTATTTCAAGTTGCAGAGTTGCAGGGTATTCCGACATTCTTTTGGAGAAGTGATCTCTGGTGGGTGGATCCTTCCTTCACTTGTTGAGTTGGTTGATCTTCAAAGATGTTTTTCTCTTCCACCACATTCCACTTCATTTCCTTTGTCCATTATTATTTTTAGGCTTAAATGATCAATAATATTAGTTAAAATTACTTTGAGATTGTATATAATGTCTAACTTGCTATGTTTTCATGATTTCGTTGTTGTAGTACTTTTTGACTACACCTAGCTACAGAATGCAGACATTCTGTAGCTAGTTGCCAATTCTGCAGCTGTCTTCATGTCTACGCAGGTTCCAGGTGTCATCTCAGGGAAAAACACATATGGTCGTATTCCCCATCATTCCCTCATCATTTGTTGCTCCCCACGAAGTCTGAGTTAAAGTATCAAAGCGGTTATGCACGTAGAAGAGAGGCAGTTTCCTATCAAAACACGGACTCTACAGATGTCCGCAGTAAAGCACAAGACTGTTAATAAGAGTTTTAATTTGATTAGGAGTGGGAAAGACACTTATCCCTGTTTTTATTAAGAAGTAGTTATGTAATTTCATTATAAGTATGACTCGGGAGACCGAGAAACTGTTGGTTAGATTTTGTTTTGGTTGCTAGATCTTAGAAGTCTGAAACACTCTTTTTTGAAGTTATTTCTCCTTTAATGAAAGAAGCATCACTTTATTGAACACGCTGAGCCAATCTTGAAATAGATTTTGCGTGCTACTCTGGTGGTAGAGGGCCCCTGCTACCTGAGCAACCTTGTTCATATGTTTAGATAAGTAACTGCATTCTTAGTTTAACCAATTTTCTGAACTTCGTGTTTTTATATTCATTTGAATCGGATGCTACAGATTAGTCTTGTTCTCACGAATTCTTCCAAAAAAATACTAATATGGAATGAGGCATAACTGTAGTATTTTAAGAGTTAGTTACATTTCTTTAAGCTTTATGTTTTCATGCTCAATCACATTAGTTGTTATAGCTAGTCTTGTTTTTATCAATCTCTTCCAAAATATCACTAATTCCGGATGAGACATAGCTGTGGTGGTGTTTCAGAGCTTACTGCGTTTTGTTGAACTTTATATTTTATGTTTGATGCATGGAATGATACAACCAGACTTGTTTCTACAAGCTATTCCAAAACATTACTCATATTGAACAAAGTAGGGCTGTAGTATTTCATAGAATTAGTTGCATTTTAGCTCAGTCAATACTCCGGAGGTAGATGTCATTCTAGTTTAATTTCTAGTTTAATTCTGTCACTATATTTCAAGTTTGATAATGGCATTCTAGTATAACTTTGTTCACTATACTTCAAGTTAGATTAGTGACATTCTAGTTCAGCTCCAGTTCACTGTATTTCAAGTTAGGTTCATGACATCTTAGTTTAGTTTTGGTCACTGTGTTTTAAGTTTGATCAGTTGCATTCTAGTTCAGTGTCACCCATTGCATTGTAAGCTATCAAAATTAGGTTTCACGACCTTCATTATTTACAAATTAATCTTGTTTTGAATTTCTATTTATACATCTTTATATGAACAAGAATTAGTGATATGAGTTTAAGGCCTTGATTGTTCTGCAAACTTTTGCAATTTCATAAATAAGCCTTTTTCCCAAAATTATTCAAATCTTTAACTTTTGAACAAGGCTTAGTAGTGATAAGTTGAAGTTGCAGAGTGGATTAATCTTAGTATTGCAAGTTAATTTAGAGTATAAATCTTATTGTGCTACAAGTGATCCTTTCCAAATTGTGTTCCAATAAACTTCTAGCCATGGATGAGATTCTTTGTAATATTGTAAGATAATTGTTTATTTAGGAAAACCTCATTTGCACTAAACTTGTCCTCTTTTCAAGCTATTCCAACATATCTCTAATGAATAAATTGGATAAGTTCATGCTCTGATTTATTGAGTTCAGGTTGTGATTTAGGAGTCATTATCAAGCTTTGCATTTTCTGTTCTTTAGTGCCATACACAAGTTTAGAAAAGGTTTTGCTCTATTTTAGTGTAACCATTCACTTCTCTTTCCCAACATTTAGTTCTTTTCCTTTTAAACATAAAACCATAAAACCAAAAACATCATAAAAACACTAAACACAACGTAGTGAGAAACAAATACCTAGGCACATACAGTGCACCACACTTCAGCAGTTTACTAGCCCTGGTTGACAATTAATGAACTCAATTTAGGAACACTGAGTTGAGCACAACTTAATGATCCATGGATTAGCCATATAATTCATGTCTACTTCAGATATGATATATTTACTGTTATATTCACTTCATATTTTCTGAATCATTTTTTAGATTTTCTGCAGTAAAACTCAGAGCTACTCCTGTTCTTTCATGTAATGCTGAAAACCCCAAGGGGTACGTATAATAAAGATATTCTCCCATATAGATCTGTTGTTGATCTAATTTTTTATGTATTATCTTGCTCTATATCTAATTTATAAGCTACTCCTACAGTATACTGCATTTTTTAGATCTAGATCTACATATTTGCACTTTTATTTAGTGTATCTCATGAAACCCCTGCTGGGTTATCCTCTTTGATGTATAAAGGAGATGAATCTCCATTTTTCTTCATGCTCTCATGTAATAAACTCCAGATCTGATAGTAAAGATATTTTTTATTCAAACCCTTCATAAAATCATGCTGCATAAGATTCAATTAATTTTTGTTGAGTCAAGTCATGGGATTTGGGCATTTTTAAGCCATATTGGGAGTGGGAGATTTGTTTAACATAGCTAGAGTCATTTTTTTTTGTTCAAATTTGGTATGTGAGTCCCAAATGACCTAAGATATGAGATACCACTATAATTTTCCCTTATTTTTATGCACATCTCTTAAATTAACCTTTTTAGGGCATAAATTGCTACTTTTCCCCACTTTTTGGGTCTGAAAATGAAGAAGAAGTTGTTTTTCTTGCTTGATTGAAGAATATGTGTTATTAACACATCATATGAACTATATTTTTGCATCTCAAACTTCATAATATCTTAATATATTCTTTTTGTTGTAGAAATTCCATATTTTGGGATATTACAATGCTTTAGTTGCTTCACCCAAAGCATATATGTCGTTTGGAGCTCGACTTGATGTAGCCACAATTTTACCATACCCGCCTTTCCTAATTTTACATTTTTTTGAGTTGAATAGCATTGTGTGTCCTTGATCAAACATTTTTCCAACTCTAAGAATATTGTGATTCATGTTTTCAGCCAATAGAACATTCTTGGCTAGAAGATATTTTCTTTTGATACTGAAGGTACCTGATCCTATAACATTTGAAGATCCATCATTTCTGAAGGTTGCATTTCCATCCTTATTATCTTTCAAAGATACAAATTTCTTTCTATCTCCAGTCATATGCGTTGAGCAACATCTATCAACATACCACACATATTTGTTGTTTTGAGCCTTGAGAGAAAGAGAACAATTATCAGTCTTCTTCTTCTTCCATGTTCGTTCGAACTGTGGCTTTGAAGAATCTTCTAGAGGATTTTCAAGTCTGAAGTCTTTGGCTATGTGTCCAAAGTTTCGACATTTGTAACATTCCATATTATTTATTAAATGTTCAAATCTATTTATGTTTCGTTGAGCCCTGTGATGTTCATATATGATATATCTCCTGGAATTGTATTGGTTCCTAGGGTACGTGCAACATTCTACAACTTTATAAACAAATTTCCGACATGAATAACAATAGCCATGAAAAATATGTTGGTACTTGGATGGAAATATTCGTCGAGGAATTGTCTTCCAAGGTTGTGCTTGTGAATCTTGTCCAGTGAAATCTACATGCATCTTAGATCTGATAGGTTCATTGTATTTTGTTGTAGGTGGTGATGTTTCTTCTTCTTTGTAACCGAGGCCAATTCTGTCATTGTAAGACCATCGTTGTTGATGAGTTCTTCCAATTCCCTTGATATGTTGGCATAGTTTTGGATAGTTTTTCCCTTCTTCACTTCCTTACACAACGAGACTATTTCAGCTTCTAATGCATCCCTTTCTTGGTTTCTTTCTTCAAAATTATTTTGAAGTGAACATTCAATACATTTGTGTTATTCAACTTCAATTTTGAGACATTAAACTTGCTCTTCAAGAGTATTGGAATAGATCTTCTCAGCCTTGAGCTCTTTTATAAGCCTGATTGCCTCCTTAGAAAAAATTTTTATGGTCCACCATTCTTCTTCATTGTTTTATACCTTTGTTATTATGCTTGGCCATAAACAATACTCTATCATTGGTTTCTTCTTTGTTGTCACTGACTTCATCAAATGACGAGCTATCTTCTTTAGAGAGAAAATTCCTTTTGAATCCTTTCTTTTTGCCTTGCTTGTTGAATTTCTTAAGGCCTTTATTTACTTTTGAGTTTCCATCACTTTTGTTCAGAAATTTTGCTACAAAATTACCAACCTCACCACAATTGAAACATATCAATGGAATTTTACCTTTAAATTTTCCCTTACCACTTTTTAGTTTTCCTGTAAAGCAAGCATATTCTTTATCTAAAAGGACCTTCTTCATGTTGGAAATGTTGTCATTGATGGCAAAGGAAGTAGCAATGAAGGAGCATACGAACGAAACAAGGCAAACGAGAGAGATAACAGAGGCAACAAAGAGACCGTGCAGAAAGAGCAAAGAAGCGAGAGAGGAAGCAAGGCGGATAAGGAACTAAGGCGGCGAGACAACACGAGAACGGTGAATAGAAGTAGAATGCATAATTGAAGCTGAAATTGTCCAGAGACGAGTAGGAGAAAAAGGCCATCGAATAGAAAAGAATAAGCGAATGGTAATTTGTGATAAGTAAGAAATCCATTGAAGGAATTAATGGTTGCGGAGATATGATGAATGTAGCGAAGATTATAATTGCGATGGACCATAGTACGATAATTAGCTTGAGGAATCAAGAACTTGAATGTACGGTTAGAGACGGAACAACGACGGGATAGAACTCCGAACATGCAATGGAAGGTTGATATATTATATATATCATAGCGAGAATTGAATACTAGAGTGACATTGTGTTGTGTCGAGGTCGAAAGGCGAGCAATGGGACTATAATAAAAGGCAAAACATTAAAGCACAACTTAATTATATTAATACATTGAAAAGGTGACGGAACCTCTGCGTGGTAGAGTAGAACCATGACCGAGTGAGCAGTGAAGGCGAGTTATGGTTTTCATCACACCGCCTATGCGAGCAAGCGATATTTCCTAGTTGAGGAGCGATTCCATAGAGTGCTTAACACGCGTCCACGTACGACTTCACAAAACCACTAACCACAGGGGCGCCATCGCGCATTATAGTTCGACCCAAGATGCCTAGCGATATCGTTGAGCATCGTTGATGCGGGAAGGGGTCATCGGACGGTCATTATTTGTTGAAAGTGCACGAAGAATAACACAATTACGACGCACCATCGCACGTTATTGCCCATGCAAGTTGCCCAAGCGATATCCGTCGGATTGGATGATGTGGCGCGATGGAACGTGAGCCCTTCAATCGGGTTGATTGTTAGCAATGGGCCCCCGGGTTTTAAAATAATATTGATTAAGCCATCGATTATGCATGTGGGGCCGGATCTAAAGGTCTATTTTTAAAAAAGGCCATTTGATAAAATCGCAGATTATTAATATTTAATTATCAAAGGGTGTGAAAATATTTATTTATCAAATTCCACAATTTGATAAATAAAATTCCAATAAAGTAAAACCATTAGTGGCTTGTTAATATTACTTAACCTTGGCTATAGTATTATTTGGCGAGAGAAAAATAATACCTTTGGGACATTTCATGCATGGAAGAATGAAGATTTGGATTGGTTCGAATTTTAATATGAATACCATTGGTAGTTGGATGGTTTTTGACTCATGGTTTTACTAAAGGCAAAAAAATATATAACGAGAAGAGAATTAGAGTATGGGGTGTGCATGGTAAGGGTTGTGAATGAAAAAAATAAAAAATTCTCTAAGGAATAGTCTGTATGGGCGAACTACGTTCTTAGCGATAAATCTAAAACTACGATGCACCCATGGATATAATGATGCGACGATGATGAATCTCTGTTTTGAATGACGGACTGAAATCATGAAGAAGCGGGTGTGAGTGTGCTGAATGAATAAATTTGGTGGCTGCTGCAAGGTAAGTCGTGTGGGAAGCCCGGGTGGATCCCAAGTATGAAAAAATTGATGAAACATGGTCCACAGGGTGGTGCCGAGGGTCGAAGGCTTCGAGTGAGGGGTTGTAGCTCCCTTCCGAGTGGTAGGCGGTAAACGAGAACAAGGGGTTGTAGCTCCCTTCCGGGAAAGGCTGGTAAATGAGAGAAGGGTGTAGCCTTCTACGGGTGGGTGCTCGCATGCTTGGGTATAAGTCTTCGCCGACGATAAAATTGTAAGAAGTTTTCTCTATAATAAATATTGAAGGCGAGATAATAGCAAAGGCGGTGGTTTTCTCCCGAATTGGGTTTCCACCTTAAATCCCGGTGTTCATATGTGTTTCTTATTTTTGATGGTTGTTACGTTATTTCTATTCATGCTTACGCTTATCGATGAATAAATGATGAATTGATCTAAGTAAATACATAATAAGATCTCTCGGACGTACAAGTTGGATGCGATAATGTAACATATGGTTTTTAAGAGAAAGGAAAATTAAAAATTGTCGATCAGATCTAAATGCTGATTCACCCCCCCTCTCGGTATTTTTCCAACAATTGGAATCGAGTAGGTCCTTCGAAAAAAGCTTAGCCGCTATAAGGAAGATCAAGCAAGATGAGCAATCAAGATGGAACGACATCTATCGAGCCTCCACTCTTTAACGGAATTAATTTAATCTTTCGGGAAAAAAAAGGATGAGATCCTATCTTTAGTCTCTGGGAGCAGAGGTATGGGCAATTGTTGAAGGAGGATATCAATATCCAGATTTGCAGTACCAACGGATCCGACGGAGAGAAAGAATTATGAAACAAATGCAAAGAGCGAGTCAATGCTCTATTGGGAAGTCTAACTGAATCGAATTTGTCAAATTCATGTAGCCGAATACAACAAAGGGAATATGGGACAAAATCATTCTAAGTTATGAAGGTAATGCAAAGGTAAAAAGTGTTAAACTCCAAACTCTCGGAATTCAATATGAGAATCTAAAAATGGATACTGAGGGAGAGAATTGCCAATTTCTTTTTACGTCTTGATGATATTGTAAATCGTATGAGAAATTTGGGAGAAACAATAACTGAATCTACTTTGGTTGAGAAAGTCTTAAGATCACTAACGACAAAATTTGAGTCAAAAGTTTACGCTCTTGAAGAAAAGAAGGATCTTCAAAATCTTACTGTGGTGCAACTTCATGGCATACTAATTGCATATGAAATGAGAAGAGGAGGACCATACTGAATTTAAAGAAGCGATGATTTAGAACTTCTAAAAAAGGGAAGGAAGTACAAAAAAGCAGAAGGATCGGGATATATCTCGGGAAGAAGATGAGATAAAAATTTGTAAAGAAACTTCAACACTGCACAAGACGGTTTAGAGGTAAGCTTCCTTTCAAATGTTTTGATTGTGGAAGAGTTGGTCATTATCTTTGCTAAGTGCCATTATAAAGAAACACATAAAAAAGGGGAAGGAAGTAGCAAGAAGGAATCGAGTCATTTTAGTACTAGAAAGAGTTACTATACTCATGAAGATAGTGATGGGTTATCGATAGTGAGGAAGAATGTGAACAAGATCTTAGACTTCTCATGGCATTTGAAAAGGAATCTAGAGAATAGAAGGATAATTTTGTGGATGCTCTAGAAGACGGTGATTTTCTTGATGAAAAAAACAAACTCAAAATTTGCTTTGAAGAGAGTAAAATAACCATAGAAACTACGAAAAAATCGACTTGAAGAAAAGGAGAAACATAATGAGAAATTAGAGTGTGAAGTAGTAAGTCTAAGAAAAGAACTTGAGAAAGTAAAGACTGCTGAATCTTAGATTTGTTAAAGGGATCCGAAACCCTTGATGAGATTATCAAGGTACAACATTCTCCTCTTATAAAGACGGGTCTTGGATACATCGGAGAATCTTCTCGAGCTTTAGCACCAAATTATCTAAAAGCGATTCATGGGTTGGTTTACAACATGCGCCACTCGACGAGGGAATAAAGAATCTTTATAGGTAATGCATGATCATCTCAATTCAAAGAACACTAACAGGAATTTATTTCAAAGAAACACCAATCAACAAGTAAATTCAAGTAGAAGATTTCATGATCGTAGAAATTTCTTCTTCAATGGACAATGTTTCTCATGTCACAATTTTGGTCATAAAGTTGTTCAATGTGTTTCATATAAAACCATCATTACAAGAGAAGCAAGAAAGAAAAGGATTGATATTGAAACAAAGAATAATACTTATAACAACTTTTTCTCCTCTTCAAAATGAAGTTGAATGTGCTTATTGCAATAACTTTGGCCATGACGAATCGAGAATTCGGGGAGCAAAGTTTAGCCAAAAGAACATGCTCCTTCAAGCTCCAAAGTATGGAAAAAGAAGGAATTACGAGGTTGAAAATTGTGGCATAGCGTTATTTGCGAGAAGATGAAGAAAACCAATGGTACCTTGATAGTGGATGCTCAAGACACATGACGGGTGACAAAAACAAACTTCTAGCATATAGTGCTTTAGAAAAAAGAAAAGAATGTTACATTTGGAAATTATACTCCCTACGGTAATTAAGGGAAAAGGGTCTATTTTTCTAAAAGAAAAGGTGAAAGCTAATGAAGTTATGTATGTGGATGGATTAAAGAATAACTCGTTAAGTGTAAGTCAAATATGTGATCAAGGAGCGAAGTTGTATTTAGTTCAAAATAATGTGTGGTACGTGATCTTGATACTTGGTAAAGCAATTATAAAAGGAAAAAAGAACTCCAAGCAACCTCGCATGTATTGAAGAAGCTGCAAAGAACAATGTTACTTGAGTAAATCTTTGGGAAGATTGGCTATGGCATCGAAGTTTGGGGCATCCGAGCTTCTCTCAAATCAACAAATCAAAGCGGACTTAAAGCTATTCGTGATCTTCCCAATATTACTCTACCCGAAAATATCATATGAAAATCTTGCCAATTTGGTAAGCAAACTAGAGTACAATTTAATGCCAAGTAAGGATCATCAAGTAAGACTCTTGAACTCATTCATACTGACATATGTGGACCTATGAGGAAAAATTCACCACGTGGTGAAGAATACTATATCTTATTCGTTGATGATTTCTCCGGGAATGTGTTGGATTGGGTTGATTAAACACAAAGATGAAGCATTTGAAAAATTTCAGATCTTCAAAGCACTTTGGTTGAAAATGAATTAGATCTAAAAATCAAGTGCCTTATATCTCGATCGAGGCGGAGAATAGACATCCAATGAATTCCTTGAATTTTGTGAACAACATGGCATAAAAAGACAGGTTTTATGTAGCGGCACTCCACAACAGAATGGCGTAGCGAAAGAATGAACAGAACAATTCAAAAAATGGCTAGAGCTATGCTTGATGATTACGGAACACTGACGCATTTTGGGGAGAAGCAACACATACAGCGATAAATATTCTCAACAAGGCACATGTTCGTGTAAATAGTTATAAAAATCCATATGAACTACGGTATGGTAATTCTCCCCACTCTGTAAAGCATTTTAGAATTTTTGGAAGGAAATGTTTTATCAAAAATAATTATGAAAAAACTTAGCAAGTTTGAACCCGGAAGCAGGGTGAAGGAATATTTCTTGGTTACTCCTCTAGGAGTAGGGCATATAAATGTTACTAATAAATTACTTCATAATATTGTTGAATGTATAGATGTTGTTATTGATGAGTCTCCAACGAGCTCCAAAAGAATAAAAACAAACAACAAATGAAGACGATGATGATGACATATATCCTTCGACATCAAATAGTAATGATACAAACAGGTGAACCCATTGAAGAACCCGAATATGATTTTTTTACAGAAAGAAGTTTGCATCTAGATATGTTCAAAAGAATCATCTAGAATCTCAAAGTTTGGGAGAAAAGGGATCGGGTGTACAAACAAGAAGGACTCTTGTCGGATCTTCTAGCAATTTGGCATTTTTGTCCACTATTGAACCTCACAATGTCGGTCAAGCTAGCAAAGATGAATGTTGGATTCAAGCCATGAATGAAGATCTTGATCAAATTGAAAAGAATCACACTTGGGAATTAGTACCAAGACCTCATGACAAAAATGTCATTGGAACTAAATGGATATTCAAAAACAAGTTAAATGAGAATGGGGATGTTATAAGAAATAAAGATAGACTTGTTTGCAAGGGGTATGCTCAACAAGAAGGTATAGACTTTGAAGAAACCTTTTCTCCTGTAGCCAGACTTGAAGCCATAAGAATGTTTCTTTCTTTTCCAAGCTTCCAACAAATCAAAGTTTATCAAATGGATGTTAAATCTGCTTTTCTCAATGGTGATCTAGAATAAGAAGTTTATATAGAACAACCAAAAGGATTTATTTTGGGAAATTATGAAAAACTTGTTTGTAGACTTAAAAAGGCTCTATATGGTCTCAAACAAGCTCCAAGGGCATGGTACTATCATCTTGACAAATATCTTCATCAACAAGGATTTTCAAAAGGGTATGTTGATAGCAACTTATACACAAAAACTGAAAATGAAAAATTATTGATTGTGGTTGTATATGTTGATGATATCATTTTTGGAAGTAATGAAGAGTCTATGAGTCATAAATGTGCTTCTGATATGCAGCAAGAATTTGAAATGTCTTTGCTTGGGGAACTAACATTCTTTCTTGGCTTGCAAGTGCAACAAGTAACAGATGGCATATTATATCACAAGAAAAATACCTCAAGAAAATCCTAAAGAAGTATGGCATGGAAGATTGCAAAACTGTAAGTACACCAATGATAACCAGATGTAATCTCAATTCTAATGATAATTCCCCCACAGTGAGTCAACCAGAATACAGATCTATGATAGGAAGTCTACTTTATCTCACTGGGACAAGACCAGACATCATGCATGCAGTTGGGATTGTTGGACGATTCCAAGCTAATCCAAAAGAGTCTCATCTTCAGGTTGTGAAAAGAATATTCAAATATCTACAAGGAATTCAAGACTTTGGACTATGGTATCCAAAGAATGTTGATCTTACTCTTGATGCATACACTGATGCAGATTGGGTTGGAAGTGTTGATGATCGGAAAAGCACTAGTGGTGGTGCATTCTATACGGGGCCCCGGTTAGTATCTTGGTTTAGCAAGAAGCAAATATCTATTTCCTTATCTACAGTAGAAGCAGAATATGTGGCTGCCGCATCATGTTGCACTCAACTTCTCTGGATGATGCAAACCTTACAAGGCTTTCAAATCAAATGTTCACCTCCTATCTCCATTATGTGTGATAATACAAGTGCCATCAGTATCTCAAAGAATCTCGTTATGCATTCCAAGACCAAGCACATTCCCATCAAATATCACTTCTTACGTGAACAAGTGCTTGAACAAAAGGTGAAATTGGAGCATGTTTCCTCCAAAGAACAAGTTGTCGATATATTTACCAAACCTCTACCCGGGGAAGTGTTCGAATATCTCGGGACGAGAAACGGGGAGTAGTTTCTGCCATGCGAGAGAATCAGGTCTACTTAAATACAAAAGATTAAATTGGTTGAGAGGTGTTGTTAGGCATCTCTGAATGCACTAGCTAAGGGGGAGCATTGGTCATATGAAAAGGATGAATTGTCGGTCATATTATGTTTGAAGATGCAGCATGATCTCAGGGGGGGCATGGCATTGTCGGTTCAAAGGATCTTGATCAAACTCTTTGCCATTGATGTCAAAGGGGGAGGAAAAGCAACAAAGGGCTTATATAAGACCATCAAAGGAAGAGTATTTCCATCAATTCCAAAGGGGGAGATTGTTGTAAATGTTGTCATTGATGGGAAAAGAAGTAGCAAAGAAGGAGCATCTGAACAGCAACAAGGAAAATAGAGAGATAGCAGAGGCAGAAAAGAGACTAGCAGAAAGAGCAAAGAAGCAGAGAGGAAGCAAGGCA